>JBBBDQ010001419.1:0-97500 GCA_037127315.1 Ascarosepion bandense
ATATATATATATATATATATACAAGTCACTCTGAAAAGTAACAGGACTGGGTGTGCTGTATGACCTATAGACAAAAGAAGGATAAGTGGATTGTATTATCATCTGATATGGTATATTGATAGTATATAACTAATATTAGCTTTCTGCAACCAATGCATTTCTTTTTTCATATTCTTTTGTAGCAGGATACATTTTTGATGCTACAATGCACCTGCTCACAATGCCTTGAGCACCTGACAGCTCCTGAACATCCTTCCTATTCACCCGATCTTGCTTCATGTGACTTTTTCCTTTCCCCAAGCTCAAGGAGATTAACAAGGGGATCATCAAGAGAACACCATTTTAAAGACGTGGAGGCCAACAATCAGCAGAGAGACATCAAAAAAGAATCCTTTCAGCCATGCATAGAAGCATAGCAGAGAAGGATAGAAAGTGCATTAAATGTGAGGTGGGTTACTTTAAGAAGAAACTATGTATCTGTTTGGAATTGAAATAATATTTTGGTCCCATTACTTTTGAAACAGATCTTATATATAGATATACATATACAAGTGGATATTGAAATCAGCATCCACGGGTGACAGTTGGTTTCCTGCTAAATGCAAGCTCTCATCTCTGTGTGTTGATTTCAAGATTCTGCTTTTCATTTCACATAAGGTCTATCCCTGATATTGAGCATATTGACCCATAAATATAGCATACTTAAAACTATTATATATATATATATATAAGATGCTACACTTTCAAGGTATCAGTGTACAGTAGAAATGTACTTCCAATAACAAAATGGCTTCAAGTGCAAAATTACTATTCTCATAGAATTAATCAGAATTATTATATAGCTTGTCTAAAACAAAAACAAAAAAAAACAAAGCAAAGAAAAACAAAATTACTTTTATTTAAAAGCAAAAAGAAAAGCAGTGTAAGAGAATCTTTGATGAGTAATAAGCAGCAGTAGAAGGTATACAGCAAGAATGACATAATTGGCGTGACATGCGCCATTTTGATAAATGTCTCATCAAATCAATGAATAAGTAAATCGAAGACAACTTACTTGAGCATTTACAGGTTCTTCCAAAGCAATATTTTCTCCTTCTTGGGAATTGATGGATAGAATTTTATCATAATGCTTCTCATCAAAGGTTACTGTCTTTGTGTTATCAAAAACACTCAAAAGATGAGCCTGTAAGATATTTTTCAAGTATGGAATAACAATTTAATGAATGAGTACAGAGGAATGAAAAAGTTCCAAATATAACAAAAAATAAAACTAATTTTAAAAAAAATACAAACAAGGCAATAAAGCCATTAAGAGGCTAATGAGTGAATGAGAAAAAATATTGTTAATGACAGAAAAAATAAAAAATTAAGATAAAAGATATTGACTGACGTTGCATTTAAATTTTTGAAGCAAAATTTGACTGCAAAGCAAGAACTAAAACAGTTCCCTTGTGCAAAAGTTCAATAGAAGAAATTGTGAGCATAGAAATTATGATTGCATCTAGCTATTTCAAATGAAAAATGTTGAGATCCTACCACAAATCTAGTTAGTCAGTTAAGTGACATACGTGATACAGGCGATCATGTCTCGAAAGAGACATGACTGACTGAGCAGAAGATTATCCCGCAGTAGGTTGCCATTGCTTTCTGCGGTAGACTGGTTGCCGACCAAGGCTATAGAACCCAATCTGTACTGTTATTTGACTCATGGCTAGATGGGGAAGATATGTACTTTATTATTAAGTAGTATTTAGTGGGGAATCAGTTTATTACTTCATAACAATATAAAACTGATCCCACACTTTATGACCATGCTTTCAACTATTATATTCAGTCAGTCAGTTAAGTGACATACGTGATACAGGCTATCATGTCTCGAAAGAGACATGACTGACTGGGCAGAAGATTATCCCACAGTAGGTTGCCATTGCTTTCTGCGGTAGACTGGTTGCCGACCAAGGCTATAGAACCCAGTCTGTCCTGTTATTTAACCCCTAACTGGAAGGAAGAGACTGATTAATCCCTTTCCCAAGGGTATTTGCGCGTAAGTGAATACAATGGATTCAACTGGAATTCGAACTCGACTCCCCGGTTTCTCGTTCCGAGCCGATATCCACTGTACCACAACGCACATCTAGATATCATAGAGGAAAGTTTTAAAGAATAATTACCATCAAGGGATTTATAAATTATATAAACATCTTTTTTTTTTTAATAAGAAACTGTACTCAAAAGAATTATAAATTCATTATTTTATGCTGTCAGTCAGTTAAGTCCCATGTGTGGTACATGTTTGGGCAATCATGTCTCAAAAGAGACATGACTGACTGTGCAGAAGATTTTTCCACAGTAGATTGCCATTACATTCTGCAGTAGACTAGTTGCCAAGCAAGGCTATAAAAAACAATCTGTTCCTGCTATTTAATCCATAGCTTGAGGGAGAAGTGAAAGATTTATACTCTTGCCAAGGGAGTTTGCATGCAAGTAAATGGAATAAATTCAACTGGAATTCAAACTCTGTTCTCCAAATTCTGTAATGACCAGACGCGGAAGCATCCTCGAACCACACGTGTGCTTTTGCCAGGCACACCTCAAAGTACCACAATGCAGTGCTTCTCAAAATATCTCATGTGACAGACCGGTAGTTTTTTTTTTTCAATGTGCCAGGGACCAGCAAGCAAAGCAAGCCAATCCAGCTGAGTAAGAGTCGGGGACTGTGAATCCCGGAAAGTTTTTTTTTTGAGAATATCTGTAATAAACATGAGGACATGATATCTTGTTCATTCTAAGGGCAGTCATCATTGATGTAACAAGTCTTCCCAGTGTGCCATTGATCAGTACCATATTTGTGCTATATTAGTTATGACCACTGGTTTCGAGGGTATATATTTCTAAAAATCCAGAAAAAATATTTGAAGTTAATATTAATACTTCATAGGCAATTTGAATTTAATAAAAGGCATTAATCTTCTAAAAAATAGACAAACAGTGAAAGAAAATATTAATTTTAATTTATTTAAGACGTATTGAAAATATATGACATGTATATATCATGGATATATGAATGGAGCAAAGACTGATGCATATTCAGTTCACTGTTTTGCTGTTCATTATATCACATTCGTTAGTTGGATAGCAATAACTTTTAACATGAGTGAGTAAATGAACAACATAGTCATAATAATATAAAACTAAAATGAAAATACAAATTAAAAAAAAATGAAAACTAGTCAAATATCCTGGCAGTCTCTCGTGGCATAGAGCATTACTATTATTTCTTTCTTTTCTGAAGAATCTCCGTGTACTGGCAGACGATGGTTTGCGTACCGGTGACGGTACATATACCATACTTTGAGTAGCACTGCCATAATGGACTCGACCAAGGACTATAAGAAGAGGACGCCCGAGTTGTTTGTAGTTTGAGCAGCAGGAGCCGTTGAGATTGGTCATTCATCAGCTGTTTGCTCATTCGCCGTTGTAAGGTGTTCATTCAGAAGAGTTGGGCATTTGTTTGTGTTCACAAAAAGGCACTTGTTTGAGTTCACAGAAGGTGTTCATTCAGGTGTAACACTACCGTGCGCAACAGTTTTTTTTTTTTTATACCACATCTCCTAATTCCCATTCAATCACAATTTCTTGTTCTTGACTCGTAACTGACTTTTATAATGTATCCAAGAATTTTACCAGCTCAGGTATTTTAATTACATTTAAAGATTTTTGTTTTAATTTATAAAACCTAAGCATAAATAAACAAAACATTGCAAGCCTCTAGCTACTCTATCCCTATTTTAAAAGCAAATGACCTCATGAGCTATATTCCTCTATTCCAACAGTCCAAACCTTCACAGCCAAAACTGTTATGAAATGTACACTGCAACCAATCATTCTCATTCCTTCTATATTTCATGATTAAGAAGGAAATTCCATTCAGAAAGCTTTTTCCCAGAATCATTACTTTGTGAAACAGACACCCGTGAGGATGATTTCTAGATACCCATAACCTGCAGGTTAACTTTCCAGCATAACCTCATAATCTACACTTCTTTCCTCCTCCTGCTCTTAAGCTTGTACAACAGGATTATTCAGATAGCGCTTGAATGCTTCTTGGGCCTTGAACAATAGTAAATAAAAAAAACAAAAAAAACATATGCAACTTGAGTACTAATTTCATGCATAAAAGTCCTTTTAAAATGTACTTGTCAAATTTGTAATTAACTTATAAAAGAATTGTCAATCAGTTGAGTACTCAGTTGGGTGATCATGTCTCAAATGAGACATGACTGACTGGGCAGAAGATCATTCTGCAATAGGTTGCCATTGCTTTCTGTGGTAGACTTGTTTTCAGCCAAGGCTATAGAACCCAATCTGTCCTATTATTTATCCCATAACTCGAGAGAAGAGACAGATTAATATTTTTCCTAAGGGCATTTGTGTGTAAGTGAATGCAAGGAATTCAACTGGAATTTGAACTCGGCTCCTTGATTTGTCGTTCCAAGTTGATATCCACTGCACCACAATGCACATCCACAAAAGAATTGTACACATTTTTAGAAAAATCAGTTTGCTATATCCCCAAAGGATGTTCATTGTGGTGCAATGGGTATCAGCTCAGAATGTGAAATCAAAGTGCTGAGTTCGAATTCCAGTTGAGTTCATTGCATTCACTTACATGCAAATAACCTTGAGAAAGGTATGAATCTATCTCTTCTTCCAGCTATTAATTAAATAGCAGGACAGATTGGGATCTATAGTCTTGGTTGGCAGCCAGTCTACCACAGAAATTAATGGCAATCTTCAGTAGGAAAATTCTCTGTCTAATCAGTCATGGATCAAAAGAGACATGAACATTCAAGTGTGTATCATGTATGGCACTTAACTGACTAGATTGGCAGATATCTCTTAATCTTACAGTTGAGATTGATAGATATGACTAACTTCTATTCTAACAGTTTCTTCTCTCTCATTTTTCACTTGTGAAAAAAACTCTTTTGGTCTCTTGCTTTCAAATCGATATGTATCTATAGTTGCTACCTATGACTGAACTTTTAAATGCTTCATTAATGTCACCATATATTCTGCATTCTAAAACCAATGTTTTTATTAAGTTTTAACCCTTTTATGATGTTTTTTTATTTTACCAATATCTCTATCTTGTTTGTTTTGTCCCAGTTTTTGTTAGCTATGTACCATTGCGCTCTTAACTACTTGTGGCCCAAACAGCTCTGATATTTGTTACTTTTCAGATAATTTATTCTGAGGCACAATTATTTTGCTCTATGGTTATAACAAAATATAGTTGCAAAAGAAGATAGCATGTAACCACCACACATCAAATCACAACAACTCTACTTATATCTCAACAGCAATACTCACAAAAGATCAACAAGCAGTAAATAAAAACCAAACAAATTCTTCAGCATTAAATGACCCAAAAGGGTAGACATGCTGGGAAAACAAACATCTAAACTGAAGCTTAAAACATTCCCAAGCACAAGGTTTATTGAAATTGGCATCTTTATAATTTAATAATTTCCTACCAACATGATTATTCCAGATGGTACTTGTATTTGGTACAAATCAATACACACGGGCCTCGTTGTACTTGTATTCTGTAAAAATGAGTAAACGCACGAGCCTCATGGTACTTGTATTTGGTAATAATAAGTACACACACGGGCCTGATGGTACTAGTAATCGTTAAAAATGAGTACACACGTGCCTAGTGTATTCAAAAGTGTTGTCAAATCCTACTCCAGATGCATATGTTCATCCTCACACATCACTTCTGACATGGGACACTAATACCAGGCTTCATACAAAAGTGACTGGTGAGATGCACATGTACCTAAATTATTTGTGCCTAAGTGAATCTAAATAACTTGAGTGGAATTTGAACTCAGCTCTCCAATCTTCTCTCCCAAAATATTATCCACATCCAAGCTTACACTACCTAGTATTCTCAAGCACTCATCAATCTAGATATTGACCAAGCTTGACATTGCTTAACTTTGGTTATCAGACAAGAACTAGCATTTCAATATGATATGGTCATAACCTACCTAACAACTGTGTAAATGGATAACAAAGCAGGGAGAAATAATGAAAAGACAAATCTTAGTGTAAGCTACAAAATATAGGAAGTTGTGGAGAGACAAAATTGCTTATATCATGAAGAAGTAGATTTAATCACAACTAATGACTTATAGATTCTTATGACGCTATGCTCTTATTGACCACTGCCTTTAGGAGCAATGCCTATTGCCTCCTCCTGACAGCTTGCAATCACACAGACGGCTATGAATCATTATATCTGCTAATTCAATATCTTTCAAAAAGTGGAGAACACTCATGTCTTAGCTCATCAAGATGTAATACAACACAGTGGCTGTTAAGGAATGATAGATCTCAGATGTGATTGAGGTAAGTGGTAACCGATGTATCAAGCTCACCAGAAATCAGCAGCAATGGGTAGAATCAACATATTATCTTGTATATGTGTGTATATATATGCACACAAGTTTCAGTAAAGATGACTGACAAGGCACTGACTCTGTATGTGTTTTCTTTTCAGTGAATAAAGTGAGTAAAAATTGTCCAAATATTCTAGATATTCAAGCCCTTTCAGTTATTTTATTAGCCATTATCATAGGTGTTTTTAAATTTTTATATTGAACTGAATCTAGAGATTTTTTTATATGTTTCTAGAGTGATGGAAAAGTTTTATTTTGCAAACACAATCAGCACATCTTAGCTGAGTACTTTCAGCTACTCTATTAGCCATTATCTTGATAATGGCTAATAGCATAGCTGAAAGTATTCCTTTATTTTTAAATGAATATGTAGATTTTTTTTTAATGTTTCTAAAGTGATCAGAAAGTTATTTTCCAAACACAATCACTACATTCTGGTTGAGCACTTTCAGCTACTCTATTAGCCATTATCAAGGGTGTTTCTTTATTTCTTACTGAATGTGTATATTTTTTTTAAGTTTCTAGAGTGATGGGAAAGTTTTACTTTCCAAACACAGTCAGCAATTGTGGCAGAGGGCTTCCAGCTATTCTCTTAATTTTTATTTGAATATGTAGACTAATGATGTAATCAAAATTAAGCTAGCAGATATAGACTGGTATAAGTCACAACCAGATATGTACATTCTTTAAATAGAAAATTGGAACCTTGCTTGATCAGGATGGTTTCCTGTGTCCAAATTGGTAATAGCTCTAAGAGTTATTTCCCTGATGGACAAATAGGAAAATAAAGGTTCGATTCCTGTTGGTAGGAACATTTTTCTTTCGTAGGCCTATTTGATTTACGCTAGTTGTTATTAATTCCACTGTTTAAAATGACAAAAAAACAATAAAAAATAAATTCCATTCACCTGAAGAAGGTCAGAGCACACAACTGAAAAGTCATGAATATGTCAATAAAGATAAGGACAACAGTTCAAACAAGGTAAATAATGTAAAAATAAAAAATAGCAAATCACATATATGCACCCACTAGAAATATTTATAGTGGGCGAATATGCGCGCGTGTGTGTCTTTGCATGCGTCAATGGGTGTACAAATGTGTGTGTGTGTATATATATATATATATATATATATATATGTCTGCATCTGCCATGATGACACTTCCACAAAAATACACAAATATACGCAACCTTACATATAACCAATTTTTTAAAAAATTAATCGGTTTGTCTGACGATCACAAGAGCGTGAAACCCAGGGTTACAAACTCACACCTATCTATATGCATATGTCACTGATATTGAGCGCTTTTAAATAAGTACCACACATATATAATATATAAATAATATATATGACAAATTATATATATATGTATATATATATATATATATATATATTGAGATTTATAATTATATACATACACTTTTCACATATAGTAATATATATTTTTTTTTTAATCATATCACCCCGGCAAGGCAGTAAGGCCACTGGTGTGCAGGGGGCTACGTAAGAGTGAAAAGATTGGAAAAGAGAAAGCCGGAAACCACATCCTAAACAGGGAACAAGGGATGAGCCTCTACACCTGTTCAATAGACGTGGGTGGAGTGTGAACCGGGCAATAGTTCAGTCTATCTACTCCAATTGAAAAAAAAAATAAGAAAAAATAAGAAAGTGAAAAGAACAGGTAGATTAAAACCCACTTTTCTAGTATTTACTTTTAAAAGAGGGCATGATAAGAAGAAGGAAATTACTGGAAAGTAATTGACACTCACCTGAAGCGAGCTGAATATAAAATGCTCATCATACCAATAACATTTCCACCGAGCTTCTCTATGCCATATGATTTCATTGAACTTCTTTTGATCCTTTCGAATTTATATTTAAATTGGGGTCATCAGGAGAGAATGTGCACTGTTTCAGGACCTTCCACTCAACAGTTTCACTTGCACACTGGCCTCCGTCACTGATGTGAGGCCCCATTATAACGATACACATGTGTAGTTATACATGTTCAAATGTCTAACGATGAAATTAAATTTAGAAAAAACGAAAATTGCAAACCTTTTTACAAAGTTGTGCCTAATATTCTAATTTTGTTATTACAATGGTTTATAAAAGCATTATACCACTACACAAAATTTTCATGTTTCAGAACAATACTGTTGTTCTTCAGATGATATTTTAAAATAAATGGTGAAATTGATTTATTTAGAAAATATCAGATGAATTCATAGTTATTTAGAAAATGAAGGGGTAGTAGTTGGGGAACATGTTTGTAGGTGTGTCAAAATTGTTCAATCAAAAATGAGAATTACATAACTATGAAGTTGAAGATTTGGGTCATGAAAAGAAGCAAAATAGCCTGGTGTCAAGGCATGTGACTTCTTAATTTTGTCTGGGTACAATACATAATAGAACCATACATTATTTAAATAAGTAGACAATTTTTAACACCAGGTTAGATTTTAGGTTCTATTTTTTTATTTAGATTTTGTACTACTTTCGAGTAGAGGGGCTGAAATGTTTTGGTTAGAAATAGGATTTGGTAATTATGGTATATTAAAGTTAAGAAAAACAAAACGTACTGTGTGAGTTATTTATTTTGGTAAAATAATTTTTAATTTTTAAAAATAAATTGAAGCATACGTTATAAGTGAAACATTGTAATTAAATTTTAAAGAAAAATATAAAACAATTCATCTCTACAATTCAGTAGATCTTTATTTTTAGGGAACCTTAAAATCTCCGGCTTTTCATTCAGGTACAGCGGGCAGATGTCAGAATGACTTACAAATTCTTGTTTTTTTTTTTTTTTACAGAATTTTCTATTTTACTTTGAGGGTTTTGTTTGTATTTATTAACTTACAAAACGATGTAGAAAGGAATGTTTGGTTTCATTACATGTTGTTTTTGAAGAAAGTTAAATGTAAATACAAACACTGTTTAAAAGTGTTCTCAGTAGATTCAATGTAAACTTTTTTAATATTTGTGTTTTCATTTGATGTTATATTACGTTAATACATGACAGAATTTACTAGACACCTGAAGAAGAACAGTATTGTTCTGAAACATGAAAATTTTTGTGCAGTAATATAATGCTTTTATAAACCATTGTAATAACAAAATTACAATATATATATATATATATATATATATATATATATATATATATAGTGTAATGATTGTTACAATGTTTTTATAAATTCATAATATCACTACACAAAAATTTTCATGTTCCGAATCCAGCCCATTATGTTGTTGGCTTCATCTTCTAAAAAAATCACCTGAGTTTGAAGCCAACAACATAATGGGCTGGATTCGGAACATGAAAATTTTTGTGTAGTGATACTATGAATTTATAAAAACATTGTAACAACCATTACAGTATAATGCTCTACATTTGTATCAAGCACTCTTTATAAAAGTAAACGCATGAACAAAAAGGTTAATAAACCTATGAGTTCAACAACTTAGTTACAATAATATATATATATATATATATATATATATATATATATATATCCTTCTATTTAATAAAATCATCTTGCCAGCTGCTCTTCCTGCTGCAGCCTACAATATGCCACAAATTCTTCACAGCCATGTCTTTTTTAACAATACTCCATTTTATAAATGAGTGTATGTATTCTCTGTTTCACTTCTTATATGTACTTTGATACTATTTTAAAATGAACAATGTTTTGTAGTTGTAGTATTTCTGTTTAAAAAGACTCTCAGTAGAACCAATGTAGATTTTTAAATTTTAAAGTGGTCCTATAGATTATATTCTTAAGTTAGCAGATACCACTGAGGGGACTATCATCCTTCTTTCTTGCAGTTATATTTCTTATTCACCTCTGCATTTATTTTTTTTCAAAACTACTTTTTAATCAGTCTTTCCAAAAGACTTTCTATAGTTCATTTGCAGTGTTTCCTTCAGATAATTTTTAGTGCAGAATTTTATGCTAAATTTTGATGTAGACTGCAATATATATATATATATATATATATATATATATACGCATTATTGTTTTGATCTGTTGTCCTTGATGCTAAACAAAATTAAGCAAAAAATAACATATCCTGATGTGAAAATATAGAGCAAAAAATGCAAGCACATTAATAATACCTGTAAAAATCAATATACAAACCTGAATGGTATGTGAGTCGCTGGCCTGGCCAAGGATTTCTAGTAATGCTGGATCGGAAACAAAAAAGAAACGAGGAAATACCAGTCTTTTCTTCTCTAAATATCCAGTTAGTGATTTTTGACAGATCTCTAGCTGCTCTAACAGATGAGGCAGCAGTCTAGCCAAAATATCATCACCCACACAACATGACACCACATTAGGAATCTCATGAGCTCGTTGCATGATTCGCATCCAGGATTTATCAATATTGCTGAATCGTTTTGCCTCCTGAAATTAAAAAGTAGATAACTGATTTAAAAAATTAAAATTTTAATTAATAATATTTAATAATTAAATGCTTTATGGGATTAGGTTTGGTTTCAGAAAGATTATTTTTAATATTATTTTTGGAGTTTTACACCAAAAGATAACAACGAAACCTAACGATAATTGTTGTATCAAACAATACATTTATGGCACAAAACCAGTGTTTGGGGAGGGGGCAAAGTGAGGTTGGTCAACAATAACTATCCTATACCTAGCTAATAAGAATCATGACCCAAACATTCTTTACGATTTCCCATTCACCATAAGGACCCATCCATCATCACTCAATTCTCCATGTATCAAAATGCCACATCCACTCAGCGAACCTACCAAAGAATCCGCACATGAATAAAAATTTCATTATACAATAGATATAGGAAAATATATAAAAATTTATACATGAAATGTAAAGTGGGGTACATGAAACTAAAAATTCCAAACAACAATTTTTTAAAAATTTTAAATACAAAATGAATTATTGTTAGTAGGACCCGTCCATCCCATAAAATAAAGAGGCCACTGTATTCTGCCTTTATGACAAAATCAAGAGGCGCTCTGAAAAACCAATGCAGTAAGGTTCTTAGAAGAAAAAAACAGTCCAAGATACAACCTATGAATTGAAAACATCAGAAAACAGTCCAAGATACAACCTATGAATTGAAAACATCAGAAAACAGTCCAAGATACAACCTATGAATTGAAAACATCAGAAAACAGTCCAAGATACAACCTATGAATTGAAAACATCAGAAAACAGTCCAAGATACAACCTATGAATTGAAAACATCAGAAAACAGTCCAAGATACAACCTATGAATTGAAAACATCAGAAAACAGTCCAAGATACAACCTATGAATTGAAAACATCAGAAAACAGTCCAAGATACAACCTATGAATTGAAAACATCAGAAAACAGTCCAAGATACAACCTATGAATTGAAAACATCAGAAAACAGTCCAAGATACAACCTATGAATTGAAAACATCAGAAAACAGTCCAAGATACAACCTATGAATTGAAAACATCAGAAAACAGTCCAAGATACAACCTATGAATTGAAAACATCAAAAAACAGTCCAAGATACAACCTATGAATTGAAAACATCAGAAAACAGTCCAAGACACAACCTATGAATTGAAAACATCAGAAAACAGTCCAAGATACAACTTATGAATTAAAAACATCAAAAAACAGTCCAAGACACAACCTATGAATTGAAAACATCAGAAAACAGTCCAAGACACAACCTATGAATTGAACACATCAGAAAACACTCCAAGACACAACCTATGAATTGAAAACATCAGAAAACAGTCCAACATACCAAAATACAACTTATATTTTAAAACTTCAAAAAACAGTCCAAGATACAACCTATGAATTGAACACATCAGAAAACAGTCCAAGATACAACCTATGAATTGAAAACATCAGAACACAGTCCAAGATACAACCTATGAATTGAAAACATCAGAAAACAGTCCAAGATACAACTTATGAATTAAAAACATCAAAAAACAGTCCAAGATACAACCTATGAATTGAAAACATCAGAAAACAGTCCAAGATACAACCTATGAATTGAACACATCAGAAAACAGTCCAAGATACAACCTATGAATTGAAAACATCAGAAAAATACAGAAATTTGACTTTGAAGAATTTTATAACAGACAATAGAAAATGTAACACAGAAATCAAAAAGTGATTTGGAGTAAAGCAAAATGCCTTCCAAAAACAAAACATTAAAAAGCAGCAAATTTTTATTTTAACATTTCACTCCAAACAAACAATAAAGCTACTAAAACATAAAGGTTTACTGAGTGATAGAGAATATGAAAACAAAAAACACTTTTAAGGAGAGAGAACAATAAAAAAAACAGGAATTAAAAAGATGGATGATAATGATTGACATTACATTTATATTTTTGAAGATCAAAATTCACTGGAAAGCAAGAAGCGAAAAGAGATTTCCACAGGCAAGAAGTGCAAGAGAAGAAACTGTAAGTATAGAACTTATTGTTACATCTAAACATTTCAACTGTAAGAAGATGAGAGATTGCCACCAATCTAGTCAGTCAGTTAAGTGCCATATGTGATACATGCTTGAGCAATCATATCTTGAAAGGGATATGACTGACTGGGCAGAAGATTTTCCAACAGTAGATTGCCATTACTTTTTGCAGTAGACTGTTTGCCAACCAAGGCTATTGTTACATTGGGTAACAGAATTATGTGAAATAATACAAAACAACGTAATAGTATAAAAGTAAGTGTATTGACAGGAAAAGAGAAGTATTTACAAAAGGTGAGGATTGTAGAATACAGAACAAGGCAATTAGTATACAGTATCATCGTAGAGACATGATAGATTGACTAGTAGAACACTTCCGGTGCAATACCGGAAATACCCAACTGACTCGCTCACTCGACTTCCTTCCTCGAGGTATAATCATTACTATTTTATATAGTGATTAGAATAGTCCATTTCCGTGGAAAAGGTGGAGAGTGCCCCAACAGCTATGGAACTCAATTGTTCTGCTATTTAACCCATAGCTGGATGGAGAAGTAAAGGAGTCATACCTTTCTCAAGGGTATTTGCATGTATGTGAATGTAACGAATTCAACTGGAATTTGAACTTGGCTCCCCGATTTCTCATTCCAAGCCGATATCCACTGTGCCATAACACACATCTAATCTAGTATTAAATTAATAAAATCAAGATACCATAAAGGAATGGTCATCAAAACAATTACTCTAAAAATTTTTAGAGAAAATCACAAGAAAGCTACGTTAAAATATCGGAAAAGTAACTGAGGCCAAGATGTCAGGTAACCAATAACATTGCATATTTTATTTTTAGTTTTTTCAAGAATCCTCTAATATATTTCAGGAGCAACAGACTAGTTTGGCAACAATATACAAAGCAAGGATAAATGATAAACTTATAAGATAGATCTTAGTGAGAAAAATATCTTGGACAACACAGTGAAGCAACATTTAACAGAAACAAAGTGTTAAACTGTTATGTAATATCTATCCTCTTATATGGCAGTGAATGCTCAACAATTTCTTGATTAAAGAGGAGAGTTGAAGCAAAAGAGATGTGCTTCTACCAAAGGATGCTGAGAATAGCACGGCCAGAGCATATGAATAATGAGAAAGTCTTAAGAAAAATGGATGCAAATTAGACACACTACTATGTAATAGCTATCATTCTGTATGGCAGTAAATACTGGAATCTCTTCAAGAAGAAAGATGAGACCTGAAGCTATATATGTAGATAACTAATAGAACTGTTTTTTGCTATAATGATTGAATACTTGTATAACTCACTCTATAAGATCAACCTGGGTATAACAATAAACTACGTCTGGTGGCAGGCCTCTGACTGGGAGATTGACAGTTTTGAGGAGCCTGAAACCACTTCTTAAACACTTTTGCTCCCAGGTTCACTCTGTTTAGGTGTTGTTAGAGAATGTGAAGGCCAGAGTCAGAATAGTCAATCATTGGCCGGAGTACCTCATGAGCAGATCATTGTGACAGTGATGGTGTCCCTTTGTCTGGGTTTTGAATATAAGTTCAAAACAGCACAAATTCAATAAAGGGTCTCAAGAATTCTGAAGTCTTGATATATCTCCTACACTCAGATTTGTAACCGACTAAGATCATCCACAGAGAGATGCTGAAACAATATGAGACATGCATTCCTCTGACATCAGCCCTTCTTTTGCCTCTTAGAATCCAAGCCGCCATTCTTATTCAAGTGAATACCAAAAATAAATTATCCTTTTCATTGACACAATTTTATGCAGTAGTGTGAGGATTCAGATGACACAAAATGCAAAAGTGTGGTATCAGTTGTTAGGCCCAAACTTATGCACAAATAGTAACCCCCACCACAAGAAAAAAGAATTCACTATGAAAGTAAAATACATTTTTATAGTAAAAATTAACAGCAATAAATTGTTATTAAAAATGTACCTACAACATATCTTTTTAAAAAAATACCAACAAGAAATTTTTGTAGTGAAATTACCAGCAAATATGTCTTTAAAGGAAAATGACTAACAATACATTTTATAGCACAATTAACAACAATACATTTTATAGCACAATTAACAACAATACATTTTATAGCACAATTAACAACAATACATTTTATAGCACAATTAACAACAATACATTTTATAGCACAATTAACAACAATACATTTTATAGCACAATTAGCAACAATACATTTTATAGCAGAATTAACAACAATACATTTTATAGCAGAATTAGCAACAATACATTTTATAGCAGAATTAGCAACAATACATTTTATAGCACAATTAACAACAATACATTTTATAGCACAATTAGCAACAATACATTTTATAGCAGAATTAACAACAATACATTTTATAGCACAATTAACAACAATACATTTTATAGCACAATTAACAACAATACATTTTATAGCACAATTAACAACAATACATTTTATAGCAGAATTAACAACAATACATTTTATAGCAGAATTAGCAACAATACATTTTATAGCACAATTAACAACAATACATTTTATAGCAGAATTAACAACAATACATTTTATAGCACAATTACCAACAATACAGTTTATAGCACAATTACCAACAATACATTTTATAGCACAATTACCAACAATACATTTTATAGCACAATTACCAACTATACATGTTATAGCAGAATTACCAACTATACATGTTATAGCAGAATTACCAACAATATATTTTGTAGTAAAATTGAAAATCTGATATGCATTGTCAAAAAAAAAAAAATCTATGATTATTCTCATTAATTGTAAGGATAAACAAATTTTCACTTTTCCTTTGATTTTGTTAGATTAATTGGTTAAAAAATTTAATTGGTTGAGAAAATTTTTTAAAAATGTAATTATAATTTAATCATGAAATTATATCATTCTCTTGAGTTAATTATAAAGTTTTAAGTTTCCTATTTAGATTTTGGCATTAAATAACCCATATGGGTGAATATGCTGCTAAACAAAAACAACCAACCAAAAAATGCCAATTACAGGTGAGGGACTCTAAACTCAAGCAGGTACAGAAATTTAAATACCTAGAAAATGTTCTAACAGAAGAT
This sequence comes from Ascarosepion bandense, assembly GCA_037127315.1. Taxonomy (NCBI): domain Eukaryota; kingdom Metazoa; phylum Mollusca; class Cephalopoda; order Sepiida; family Sepiidae; genus Ascarosepion; species Ascarosepion bandense. Next base: position 16,056 of record JBBBDQ010001419.1, read on the forward strand.
TAAAAGTGCGACACTGAGATCCAAAGGTGAATTGGCATGGTGAAAGAAACATTCCAGAAGTTGAGTAAAGTATTAAGAAACAAGACAATTTCACTAGAGACAAAGAGGCAGGTACTGGATTGCTATGTGATGTCAGTTCTTCAATATGGCAGTGAATATTGGACAATATCTTCGAAGATGAAGGAAAAACTTGAAGTAGCTAAAATGTGGTTTTACAGAAGGATACTGTGGATATCATGGACTGAGCATGTGAGCAATGACGAGGTTTTGGAAAGGATGCAGACAAAAAGGAAATTAATACTGAGCATCAGGAAGAGACAACTAAAGTTTCTGAAACATGTAATGAGTAAGAAGGGCATGGAGAACCTGATACTAACAGGCCAGATTGAGGGGAAAAGAGACAGAGGAAAGCAGCAGATAACATATTTGAAAGGCCTGATCAGGTGGATGATGGAACAAAGGTTGCATGATGCAACAGGAGAAAGTGTGCTAAGAGCCACCAGGGATAGGGAGATGTGGAAAGCCATGATTGCCTACGTCCTGAAAGGACATTGCACATAAAAGAAAAAGAAAAGATTATCAAGACATTCTTTTCATATCATCTGAAAAGGGCTTACGACCTATCACATTGAATACACCGGTTCTCGCTCGATCACTGAAGTTAAGCAACGTTGAGCCTGGTCAGTACTTAGATGGGTGACCGCTTGGGAATACCAGGTGCTGTAAGCATTTAGTGACAGATGTGCGTTGTGGTGCAGTGGATATCAGCTCGGAAAGAGAAGTCGGTGAGCTGAGTTCAAATTCCAGTTGAATATCCTGCATTCACTTAAGCACTGGTATCATCCTTGGGAAAGGTATTAATCCGTCCCTTCCCTCCAGTTATGGGTTAAATAACAAGGGTAGAATTTGGGGACCCTGCCTTTAAAAAAAAACAAAACAAATCACAATGAATCTTGATACTCGAAAAGAAAAAAATATTACTAGACAGAAAAATTATATAAAACAAAAATAAATTGTTGAAAGAAAAAAAGGTATTACCAGCAATAAATAAATAAAATTTAGTTGGCAATAAATGACCCTCTGAGGTTGATATGCCATAAAAACAAAACAACCAACCAACCAATCATCTGAAAAGGATTACAAAGCCTATCAGTCTATACATATCACATGAATAAAAATAGTAAATATTTCATTGTATACCAATTATGAAAAACAAATTACGAAGCCTGTTGTTTGCTACATATATGAAAAGTAGAACAATGATCTATCATTCTTTTTACAACATGAGAAAACAATAACAACACATATACCAGACATATACTTCAAAGAAATTAATACAAATAATAACAATTAACAGAGTATCTAAATTTTTGAATATCAAAGATGACTGGAAAGCAAGAGGTCAAAAGAAAATTCCACAAGTGAGAAGTGAGAGAGAAGAAACTGTCAGCATAGAACTTAGTTACATCTAGTAATTTCAACCATAAAACTATGAGACATCTGAGTCAGTTAATTGTCATATAGGGTACATGTTTAGACGATCATGTCTCTTTCTATCCATAACTGATTAGGTAGAAGATTTTCTCGTATTAGTTTGCCATTTTTTTCTATAGCAGACTAGTTGCCAACCAAGGCTATAGAACCTAATTTGTTAGGGAAAAAGAGACAGGGAAAAGCAGCAAATAACATATTTGAAGGGCCTGTGCAGGTGGATGACAAAATGGGGGTTGCGTGGAAAGCCATGACTGCCTACTTCCTGAAAGGACAAGGCACATAGAAGAAGTTAGCTTTATTTATCCACTAGAAGTATAGCCCGGCATTGCTCGGGTGTAATGAAAGTTTTAAAACTAATCCATGGTCCTGGAGCTCAGACTCTTTGGACGTTGGCATGAAAGACTAAAAAGCAATAGTTGTTTTCAGTTAAAGCGAAACCGTAGACTGAAAGAAAAATGAATGGATATAAGTCAAATTTTGATTTCCTGGTATCAATATCAAATAAGTGTTTTTCATCATAAACTGAATTTTGAAGACTAAATAAGTCCTCTGAATAAATGGTATCATGGCTGAGACTAAGAACTACAATTATACCTACTTAGAGCCAAACCCGAAGCGAAAACTAAAATAAAACAGCTGAAAAAAATAGACATAGAGGCAGATAAACAGACACACACACAAACATCTTGCCTTTTATATATATATATATATATATATATTATTGATTTTTCTGCACTATTTTAAGACCTGCAACCTTGAAACTTCTGAATATCATTTCTTATGTCTTTGTCTATGAGTGTATCAAATTTGATTAAAATTGGAACTCTCTTTCTATAACCTGATTTTTTCAATTATCGATTTTCGATATTTATCGGGGGTACCTTAACACAAAAGCTAGCTAAGAACACTTGCAGACGCTTATAGTACAACTGTGCAAATTTTCAAGAAAATCGGTTCAGTCGTTTTGGAGTCTATAGGTAATGGACACACACACAGAGTTCCATTTATAAATAAGTTTAGATAAAAACCAGAAAGAACACTGATGACAATATATAACAAAAAATTAAAAACTCAGTGCTGTAAAATGCCATACAGTGCTAATAGAGATAAATAATTGTGTTTACTGGGCATAGTAACAGAACATTTAGTAAGGTCTGTGGTACGTAAGTGTGGTTGGGGGGGGACAATGAAAAAACTGTATATTAGCCATGTGTCCCTGAAACAAGTGCATGATGGTGAGGGGGTTGTATTATACTTCTGTAATAAACCACTGCCACCAGGAGACAGTGAACATAAAGAGGTGAGACTGGTTTTCAAACAGATTAATGTTTATCACACCTGTCAAGCAAAACATCAGTTTCACTAGTACTCATTGTGAACTAATGACACACCTGACACCCTTACAGAGGCAGATAGCAACAGATTGCACAACACATTGTTGATTAGCTTTGTTTATCGCTTCATGCGTTCTTCCCAAACTAAATACTTGACCATCTGCCCAAAAGTGCTGGAAGCTTGACAATTTCTGGTATTTGGCTTTTTGCATTACTCCACTGAAGATTGGTTTGTAAAGAAATATTTGTTGCATTTTTTTTTTAATCATTTCACCCCATGCATGGTGGTAATGCCACTGATGTGCAGGGGTCTACATAAGAGTAAAAGATTAGATAGGAGGAGAGTAAAGAGAAAGACAGACCAGTTACAGGAGGTGTGAGAGAAAGAAGCAAGAGAAGAATGGGAATACAAGTGTGATGACAATTGCAAAGGGAGAGAGAAAGGAAAAAATATACAGGGTGATGTAGACAGAACTAAAGTGAAGTGGTTAAGAGATGGGTATTGACATTGTATTTAAATTCCTCAGAAAAGCAAGAATATGGAAGAGAGTTCCACAGGCAGGAAGTATTATTTTGGGGTTGGTTTCCTATGTTTTTTAACAGATGCTAAATCTCCATACAGCAGACAATTTGACATGCAGTGCTTCTGCACATGGGCAGTATTACCAATCTACTATTTTATTCAGTGCAAAGTGTACACACACACACACACACATACAAATGGGTGGTGTAAAGTTCTTAGTCTAGACACTTCCCAAAATCTAACAAAACTTAAAATTCTATTTTTTTTTAATCTCTTTTTGGTCAGGGCAAGAACCATTCTTCATATATGTGCGCATGTGTGTGTGTATATTATTATTTATGTATATTATTATTATTATTAAACAGTTATTGGTCAGAGTAAAATTAGATCAGTAAACAGAACAGTAGTATTAAAAAATGCTTAATACATGTTTGAATAAAAGATAGAGATTTAACATGCAGCATTTTAAAAATTAAAATTAGGAAGACTAACTGATTACGCAAATATGATTTAAGCCACTTTCGGTATAGTCTGGTATTATAGACTGACTGATTCGCTAATGTTTTATTTTGATGCATAACAGGAAGTTTAAATTAAGAGGAGGAGTGAGTCAAGACTAGCAAAATTGTATTGTGCATAATTTTTTTCCAAGTTTTTATGAACCCAAAATGTACTTCCTGTTGCGTAGTCAAAATAAAGCATTAGCGAATCAGTCAGTCTGTAACATCTGATGTTACTAAAAGGTTGAAACCATGGTTGTGTAATTGGCTGATTACCATGGTTAATGTAAGGTTACCGTGGTTGTGTAATTGGCTGATTACCATGGTTAATGTAAGGTTACCGTGGTTGTGTAATTGGCTGATTACCATGGTTAATGTAAGGTTACCGTGGTTGTGTAATTGGCTGATTACCATGGTTAATGTAAGGTTACCATGGTTGTGTAATTGGCTGATTACCATGGTTAATGTAAGGTTACCATTGTTGTGTAATTGGCTGATTACCATGGTTAATGTAAGGTTACCATGGTTGTGTAATTAGGCTGATTACCATGGTTAATGTAAGGTTACCATGGTTGTGTAATTGGCTGATTACCATGGTTAATGTAAGGTTACCATGGTTGTGTAATTGGCTGATTTTCTTAATTAAAATAAGTATATAATTTTAAAGTATGCTATATTTATGGGTAAAAGAGCTCATTATCATGGAGAGCACATATAAGCGCAAAAGTCAGCACTAAGTGACAATAGTTTGTTTTATAACTGAACGCAGTCTTCTGGCCACAGGTTGTTGTTTAGCTCGACCATACATGCTAGTCAATAGTGCATTATTCGTAATAAGGTTTATTGCATTATCCTAATGGTTATGTAATTATGGTCATGTTTCAAGTTGTTCTAGAAGTTAATGAGTAGAAATGATTGTGAACCAAAACTGCTTATTTTCTATCTATTTTATAGTTTTGTTAACTTGTATTTGTTATTGATTATTCAATTATTTATTATTGATTAATTTTATGATTATCATTACATTTTTGGTTATGTGTTTGTTTGTCTATTCAGATTTTTTAATTTATTTTTTTACTGGGGTTGGTTATCTTGTGTAGTTTAAAGTATTGGCTGTCAATATATATTGTTATATTTAGTTTGAATTACAAGAGGATTTAACACACTAATTATAAATAAGGGAAAAATCAATTCTTCTTCTATGTGCCCTGTCCTTTCAGGACGTAGGCGATCATGGTTCTCCACGTCTTCCTATCCCTTGTGGCTCCTAGTATGTTTGTTCCTGTTACTCCTGTCAACCCCCGTTCCGTCAACCACCCGATCAGGCCCTGCAAATATGTTATCCGCTGCCTTCCTCTGTCTCTCTTTCCTTCTATCTGGCCAGTCAGTATCAGGTTCTCCAGGCTCTCCTTCCTCATTGTGTGTCCCAGGAACTTCAGTTGTCTCTTCCTGCTGCTCAGTATCAATTTCCTCTTTGTTGCCATTCTTTTCAACACCTCATCATTGCTTGCATGCTCAGTCTATGATATCCGCAGCATCCTTCTGTAGAACCACATTTTCGCTGCTTCCAGTTTTGTCCTCATTTTCGATGATATTGTCCAGCATTCGCTGCCGTATTGAAGAACTGACATCATGTAGCAGTCCAGCACTCTTTTCTTTGTTTCCAGTGAGATTTTCCTGTGTTAGTATTTTGCTCAGCTTCTGGAATGTGTCCTGTGCCATGCCAATTCGCCTTCGGATCTCTGTGTCACACTTTCCATCTTCAGTAGGACACTTCCTAGGTATTTAAATTTTTGTACTTGCTTGATTCTGGTATCTCCCACATTTATTTGGCATTTTGGGTTGTACCTTTTGCTGATGACCATGCACTCAGTTTTCTTAAAGTTTATTTGTAGTTTTTTTTTTGTCGCTCTCCACCGCTACCTTCTGTATGAAGTCTTGTAGTTTACTTTCCGTGTCCACGATCAGCACTGTATTGTCTGCATACCTTATGTTATTCAAGTTGTGTCTTCCAACAACAAATCCTGGCATGTCATCTAGGGTCCTCAAGATATTCTCACTGTACAGGTTGAACAAATCCATTGAAAAGACACATCCTTGTCTTACACCTCTTTCTATCTTTGTAAATCTACTGAGATTGTTGCCTGTCTGTATGCAGGCTGTTTGCTGTCAGTAGAGATTCTTGATTACTCTTATGTCTTTGCTGAAAATGTCGAGGCTGCCGAGCATCTCCATCAGTTCTTTGTGTCGTATCTTGTCGAATGCCTTCGCATAGTCAATGAAACATAGGTACAAATCTTTCTTAATTTGTATTGCCCTTTCAGAGAGCATCCTAATCATGAATATGGCGTTCCTTGTTCCTGTGTCTTTGACGAACCCGCACTGTTCCTGCCCTATCTCTGGCCTGATTTTGCTTCTCGCTCTATTCATCAGGATTCTGACCATCAGTTTGGTAATGTGGCTCATTAAGCTGATAGTTCTGTGTAGTTCACACTCGTTTGTGCCTGGTTTCTTCGGCAGTGCTATAAATATCGACTTGCATAGGTCATCTGGTATTATTCCGCTGCTATAAATTTCATTTATTATGTCAGTAATTTTTTCTATGCCATATTCTTCTAAGGCTGTCAGAAGCTCTATCACTATGCTGTCTGGAACAGCTGCTTTGTTTCTGTTCATTTTGGTTATTGCAGCTTCCACTTCGGATTTTAGTATTTCCGGTCCATCCATCTCCTTGTGTATTCTCAGTTGTTCTCGCTTGTCACAAAAATATCCTTTATATATTCTTCCCATTGCTGGAGTATTTCCTCTTTCTCTAATATGATTGTTCCATCCTTGGATTTTATGCATCCTGTTGAGGAGCAGGTTTTTTGTCCTGTTAGTTCTCTTATCTCTTTATGCATCTCTGCTTTGTTGGTCCGGCTCAGTCTCTCAACTTCTTCGCATTTGTTGTTGAACCATTCCTCTTTGGCTTGTCTGCATTTGTTCCTTATCTCCCTGTGGAGTTTCTTGTAATCTGCTCCATGTCTTGGCATTATTTTTTGTCTCCTTTGCATTATGTAGAGGATCTCTTCGGTCATCCACTCATTTTTTCTTCTGCGTCTAATTTCCTTTGGGGCTATGTTGTTCGCTGAGGTCACCATCGCTTCTTTTAGTGACTCCCATTTTGAGTGCCCTTTTCTAATATGTTCTTCATATTTCTTTCTCACACTGTTATTGTATTCTTTCTGCAGGGTGAGGTCATTCTCTAGCATGTCGTATTGTAGCCTTGGTGATGTGCTGGGCTTCTTCAGATTTGGTCAGATTTTTATAGTTCAATGAGGTAAATGCAGACAGGGAGTCTGAGAATATAATGAATCTGTCTGACTCACCATCTGTGATGATATCTGAGGCTAAGTCTATTGTCATAGCTTCTGCAATAAAAGTTAAGGATTTGTCAGGTAGACACTTTTGGAATATTGTTTTGTTGAGGACAGCTGAAAATCTATCTCGAACAATATTTTTGGAGCTGTCAATGCATATGTTCTTACAATTTGAGTGTTTTTGTAAAATATGAATTTCTTCGATGAAGATAGATGTGTTAGTTTTAGTTTTGGAGTGATTTATTAACCAAGGAGAAGTTTTTTAAAGAAGTTTTTTAAAGATTAGTTTCATGTATTAGAGAAGTGTTTATTTTGAGTTTGATAATGTTTTAGAGACAACTGAAGTTTCTGGGACATGCAATGAGGAAGGAGAGCCTGGAGAACCTGATACTGACTGGCCAGATAGAAGGAAAGAGAGACAGAGGAAGTCAGTGGATAACATATTTGCAGGGCCTGATCAGGTGGATGACGGAACGGGGGTTGCCAGGAGCAAAATACTAACACACAGGAAAATTTCACTATAAACAAAGAAAAGAGTGCTGGATTACTATGTGATGTCAGTTCTTCAATATGGCAGTGAATGCTGGACAATATCATCAAAAATGAGGACAAAACTGGAACCAGCGGAAATGTGGTTCTACAGAAGTATGCTGCGGATATCGTGGACTGAGCATGCAAGCAACAATGAGGTGTTGGAAAGAATGGCCACAAAAAAGAAAGTAATACTGAGCATCAAGAAGAAACAACTGAAGTTCCTGGAACATGCAATGAGGAAGAAAAGCCTGGAGAACCTTATACTGACTGGCCAGATAGAAGGAAAGAGAGACAAAGGAAGGCAGCGGATAACATATTTGCAGGGCCTGATCAGGTAGATGCCTGGGCGTACGCGCTCAGGTTCCCCACATTAAAAAAGACCTTGTGTCACATCTCTCTCAAGTGGGGGAGAAGAGTAAATAATGCCTGATCAGGTGGATAACAGAACAGAGGTTGCCAGAAGTAACAGGAGCAAACATACTAAGAGCCACAAGGGATAGGGAGACGTGGAGAACCATGATCGCCTACGTCCTGAAGGGACAGGGCACATAGAAGAAGAAGAATGTTTTCTATGCAGATGCTAAAGGGTTTAATATTGGCAGTTTCCTTTAAATTGTATAATTCTTTATATTGAGGTAAGAGAACACAGCTGTATATGCTATGGTGAAACACACCTATACCTCAGATAATGGACTCTCCCTCTTTTATTAATAAGAGTTAACAGGAAGTTAACTCGAGAAGTTCTTGGGAAGTTCTAGAGAGTTCTATTGAACTTCAGTAGAACTATTAGTTAGTTTCAGTTTGGACATAGTTGGACTAAGGCAGTTGATATTAGTCGGCAGTTAGCTGAATACTAAGGAGTTAGCTTATAGTGGAAGATGACCAATTTCCTAACATTTTGGGTACGTTAAGTCGATTAGCAACCGATATAGCACAATTATAACTTTCAGTGCGAAAACTACTCCACAACAGTATATTAAATTACTTGGGCACAAACATAATTTGATGTAATGTGGGTCCTTAGAACAAGTCATTGACCCTATGTGATAAAGGGTATTAAGTTCTTTTATATACATTTTTTTCACATCATAGATAAAGCATCTATAATCCAATTTGTATCTAACCAATGCCCAGTAGAGTTTCAGTAGCACCTGTTTGTCAGCTCAAAGCTCTTTGTGAGAGATGACTGAGTAGCTGTATTGCTTTATTGCATTTCTCATAGAGGTATTTCACATGTGATATGAAAGATAATTGTCGTCAAATATTATTATTATTATTATATATTTGTATTTGTATACTACAAGCACTTCTGTATCATTGAGTCTTAATTCAGAACTATGGTGTATCTTTTGAAGTTGGCAGAAGTGTATATATCGAGTCTTTTTTTAGGAGAATCTGAATCCATTTTCTGTGGCCCACTTGTTTATTTATTGTTATAGGGAAACACACCTGTTCCTCAGATAATGGACTCTCCCTCCTATATTAATAAGAGTTAACAGGAAGTTCTTGAGAGGTTCTTAAAAATTCTTGGGAAGTTCATAGGAGTTCTTTAGAGTTCTATTGGAGTTCAGTAGAACTACTAGGCAGTTGATATTAGTCGAAAGTTAGCCGAATACTAAGGAGTCAGCTTTCAGTGGAAGATTACCAAGTTTCTAACATTTTGGGTGCACTAAATCGATTAGCAACCAACATAGCATGATTAGAACCTTCAGTGCGAAAAATACTCCACAACATTTATTAAGACACTGTTAGAGTTACCATTCACTTGTATGAATATTTTTAAATCTGTAACATATTAGAAAGTCATCTACATACAGTGAACAGTCAACTCCAGAGTTCAAGTATTTAATGATGTCATTTATTTTGACACTGAAAAAATATTTTTTTGAGGGACACTCATTTCTTGCTCATACCAGTCTGAGATTATGGTACTGACACAAACATTAAATATTTGTACTCTTAGAAAGTTATTGATTAGAATTGGTAATCTTCCTTTAAGGCCCATTTTCTTTTAAGCCATTGATGATAACATATCTCCATGTGCTATCATAAGCTTTTTCTAAGTCAAAGAAAACTGTTGTCAAATGTTCTTTTTTAACAAATGAATTTTTAATAAAAGACTTCACTTGAACTTGTGATTGACTGTGCTTGTGTTCTTTCAAAAACCAGATGGGAAATTATAATTTTATTATTTGCTTCAAGAAACCAAGTAAGTTTATTATTAATGATTCTTTCAAATGTTTTGTTTAAGCAACTTGTAAGTGTGATAGATGATAGTTTAAAGGAATTTTTAAGGTTTCCAGGAATTGGGATTGGAATTATGGTATCATGTTTCCAGAAATTAGGAATACTACCACTAACCTATATAATATTGAAAATTGAGTAGATAATTCAGGGAAATAACTTTTAGTTTTTTTTAGAAATTAATAGTGAATTTTGTCTAGACCAACTGCTGAGTTGTTATTTTATTATAAAATCTAATGACTTTGGTAAAGTAAGAGGCTGGTTATAATTTTCTTTATTGTTAGAGTAGAAATTTAATTTTTTCTTTTCTTCATTATTTTGATATTCTCAGTTTTACTGATATTATTCAAGAAAGAGTTTTTGAGAGAAGTTTTGTGCTAATAAATTTGCAATATCCTATTTGTTAGTTGCTTTGATATTACTTTGATATATATGTCTCAGTGAAGTGCTTTTATTTTTCCCAGTGGTTTTATGGATTATATTCCATAATGTTTTGTTTTTTTTGTTTTTTTAATCATATCACCCCGAGCAAGGCGGTAATGCCACTGATGTGCAGGGGGCTACACAAGAGTGAAAAGATTTGGAAAAGACAAAGCCAGAAACCACATCCTAATCAGGGAACAAGGGATAAGCCTCTACACCTTTACAATAGACGTGAGTGGAGTGTGAATCGGGCGATAGTTTAGTCTATCTACTCCAATTGAAAAAAAAAAAAGAAAAAGTAGGGGCGTTGAGTTAACTAAGTTTTAACTTACTTAAAGTCCAGTAAATAAATTTCTTTGAAAAAAAATACAAGATGGTTGGATGGTTGTTTTGTTTTTATGGCATATCAACCTCGACAGGTCATTTATTGCCAACTAAATTTTTTATTTATTTATTACTGGTAATACCTTTTTCTTTCAACAATTTATTATTGTTTTTTTTATATAAGTTTTTGTGTCTAGTAATACATTTTTCTTTTTGAGTATCAAGATTCATTCGGATTTTGTTTTCAAGGGCAGGGTCCCCAAGCCCTACCCTTATTATTTAACCCATAACTGGAGGGAAGGGACATATTAATACCTTTCCCAAGGGTACCAGTGCTTAAGTGAATGCAGGATATTCAACTGGAATTTGAACTTGGCTCACCGATTTCTCTTTCCAAGCCGATATTCACTGCACCACAACGCACATCCATCATTAAATGCTTACTGCACCTGGTATTACCAAGTGGTCACCCATCTAAGTACTGACCAGGCTCAACGTTGCTTAACTTCAGTGATTGAGTGAGAACTGGTGTATTCAATGTGATAGGCCGTAAGCCCTCATAATGTTTTGGATTTGGTGTTAGAATTACTAGTTCTTCCATGAGGATTGTTTGGATTCTTTAATTATTCTGCATGCTTTAATTCTATTTATTTTGTAAAATGTTCAAATTTTCTTGGGTTGAATGTATTTGAACTTGTGCAGAGCTGTATAATGTAATCTGATTATTTTTTTACACTCACGTTAAACCATCGTCTATTGTTTATGACAGGTTTAGGTTTTGATTTTGGCACAAATTATTCTACTTCTTAAAGCGTTTTTGTTAAATAAATGATGCACTCTGCATTGTCTACATTGGCTTCTGGTGTGAGTTTCATGGCACATGTGTTTTGTAACTTCTATTTGGCTTTGTTGCATTCAGTCAGTCAGTTAAGTGCCATATGTGATACATGCTTGGGCGATCATGTCTCAAAAGAGACATGACTGACTGGGCAGATGATTATCCTACAGTAGGTTGCCATTACTTTCTGTGATAGACTGGTTGCCTGCCAAGGCTATAGAAACCAATCTGTCCTGTTTTATAAATCATAGCTATAAGGAAAAGTGATGTATTATATTATTACGTAGTAATTAGTGGGGGATCAATTTATTATTTCATAACAATAGAAAACCGATCCCCCAATTTACGACCAGTAAAAGCCTTAATCATGATTCAAACTATTATATTCAGTCAGTCAGTCAGTTAAGTGCCATATGTGATGCATGCTTGGGCAATCATGTCTCTAAAAAGAGACATGACTGCATGGGCAGAAAATTATCCTGCAGTAGGTTGCCATTACTTTCTGTGGTAGACTGGTTGCCTGCCAATGCTATAGAACCAAATTTGTCCTCTTATTTAACCCATAACTGGAGGGAAGAGATGGATTGATACCTTTCCCAAGAGCATTTGTGCATAAGTGAATGCAAGGAATTCCACTGGAATTTGAACTCAGCTCCCCAATTTCTCATTCTGAGTCAATATCCAATGCACCATCCACACACATCAGACTCAGCTTTGGAAGAGCTGACACAAAATGGGACTGGCATTTCTTAGATACCAGAATAAAAAGAATTTTTAATTTAATTTAAATCTAAATCTAAACTTATTTAGAAATGGAACTTTGTGTGTGTGTGTGTGTGTGTGTGTGTGTGTCCATTACCTATAGACTCTGAAACGGCTGAACCGAATTTCTTGAAAATTTACACAGTTGTATTATAAGCATCTGCAAGTGTTCTTAGCTAGGTTTTGTGTTGAGGTACCCCTGATGAATATCGAAAATCGATATCGAAAAAATCGAGTTATAGAAAGAATGGTCCAATTTTAATCAAATTTGATACACTCATAGACAAAGACATAAGAAACAATATGCAGAAGTTTCAAAGTTGCAGTTCTTACAATAGTGCAGAAAATTGATAAGATATATATATATATATAAAAGGCAAGATGTTTGTGTGTGTGTCTGTTTATCTGCCTCTATATCTGTATTTTTTTCAGCCCTTTTATTTTAGTTTTTGCTTCGGGTTTGGCTCTAAGTAGGTATAATTATAGTTCTTAGTCTCAGCCATGATACCATTTACTCAGAGGACTTATTTAGCCTTCAAAATTCAGTTTACGATGAAAAAAACTTATTTGATATCAATACCAGGAAATCAAAATTTGACTTATATCCATTCATTTTTCTTTCAGTCTACGGTTTCGCTTTAACTGGAAATAACTATTGCTTTTTACTCTTTCGTGTGAATGTCCAAAGAATCTGAGCTCCAGGACTATGGATGTAAAGCTGTAATTACACCAGAGCAACACCGTGCTATACTGCTAGTTAAACTATAATAAAACCACCCTCTATTTATAAGTAGAGACAACAGTCTCACATACTGTCCTTGACCAATATTACAAAGTCCCTCAGATATACTGGATGCTGTATCTTTCATCCAGCATGTTTGGGAATCAGGAGTTTCAGATTTTTCTGATTTGTTCATATCAGTGCCTTTGCTTGCAATGGCTCACACTGATGAGGATACCATCAGTGATGCTCTTTGTGTTTTTACCATATCGTTGGACAAACTTAGAGAGTGTGTGGAGGTTGGTGGTGGCTGACCATTTCTTGCATGCTGTACTGTTTCACAGAATTTGTGTAGATGATGACGTCTGTTTTGCTGATAAGTTCCACTTGTTCTGTGGACTTCTTTTGGACGTTCATCCAATCAGTGATTTATAATGCCTTTTTTCTACAGTCAATCACCTTTCTTGCAGAGGTGCATTTGTATAACATCACCTTTGTTTAGCACAGGTAAATCATATTTATAGCAGTCATAGTATTTGGCTTAAACCTTTTACCTGTTTTCCAGTAAAGTCTTATTACTTGGTGCGAGGCTTGTTGTCCTAAGGTTTAGCAAATTCTTCCTCATTTTAGAAACTTGTATAAGTGCATTGATTTACTCGATGCTGAAAATGCTACTTCCCTGTCCTTGAGTTGGAGCTCAAAAGCACAATTGCTGATTGGTTGATGCCAACCAATCAGATCGTTGGCACATGCAAAATGATATTTTCTCATGCAGCACCCAAGAGCCTAACGGCAACTATTTAAGCATGGCACCCATGTGTTACATCTTAATTAAGCCCCCAGGTGCTTAGCAGTTGTGGGGACACACGTCATAACCCTCACGCACACCTACATTCATCTTCAGTGACCCCAATTGCAAGTAGCAGTTGGTGGCACATGAAATCCTCTTTCACACTTGCACACGTATACACAGCGAGAATTCAGCTGCCAAACAAATCCTTGTCAGTTGAATACATGCCCCTCTCACTCACATATATATTTAGTGTATCGAGGCAGCAGATAATTTTCTAAACATATACTCCTAAATATAAGACACATGAATGTCTATTATGTTTAATTATGAGCCGTTCTAAACATGGTATTCTGGCTTTAATTTCAAGTGAAAATAAAAATAAAAATTGTCCAACATTTGGATAATTTTTTATTAAGTTGGTTTTAAGCTTTCGGCTCACATGAGTCAACTTCAGAGAGGTTACAAGGATGTTAACATAAAAACATCCACCATCAGCAACGATTTTAACTTGTGTTGACATAAAACTTTGCTAAGCAACAATGACAGCTACCAAAAATAGCAGATGCAGTTCTATGACTTCACATCACGTGAGAGCTTAAAATGATAACAGAACCATATTCTTAAATACAATGTAATATGTTATGACCAGATTTAAACGTGATTTTATTAAGTATGGGTTGTTTGGATTTAATGTAGATGGCCTCCAATATCTGAAGGTTCTTTTTACTGTGTGTATGAGTGAGGATTAATGTATTGTTGACTAAAATCTGTATTATATTACCTACATGGCTATGTTTTTCTAAGAAATGTTGTTTAATTGTACTCTGATTAAAAAGGTGACAGGTAAGTCTATGGGAGAGCATGGTTGTTGTAAAACTAATATATGTAGTGGGTTTATTATTAGTATCAGAGATACAATCTCTGAATGGGCATGTAAATCAATACACTACATTGGTTTTCTGTAGAGGATTTAGTTGATTGCTTGTAGGGTTATTAGAGACTGTGAGGTAAATTGTTTTGAATTTTTTATAATATATGATGAGCTTAATTTGATTATTATTATTTATTGGTTTAACATTTCTATGTATTATGTTTTTGACAGTTTTTTCAACTTGTTTGTAATTATTATGTATTTGGTTGCAATAGTATAAGTTAATAGTGTTATGTTTATTTTGATGTACACCATTATTATTAATATTATCAATATTGTTAGAGCTGTTGTTAAGTTTGTTGAGATACATTTTAATTTGTTGATCAATAACAGAGTTAGGAAATCCATTATTGACAAGTGTTTGCTTAATGTTGTGTAATTCTTTATAAAATATAGATTGGAAGAAGATATCATTTGTGTACATTGAATTAAGTTTTTTATAACAGCTAACTTATATCACTATGATAATTAAGAAGACACGAGTTTATGCTAGTTGGCTTCCTATATAGAGAAGTAGTAAATCTATGTGTGCTAGATTCAATGAATACATCAAGGAATGGGATTTTGTTATTAATATTAAGTTCTAATGTAAATTTGATAACAGTGTGACTTTCAAATTTGTTTTTAAGTTATGTAATTTGATCAATATTCTTAGCTAAAATGAAGATGTCATCTCTGTATCTTAGATATATAGAGGGTTTATTATTGTCATTAATTATTTTATTTTCTAAATTTGCCATGTAATAATTAGAAAAGAGGGGACCTAAAGGAGATTCCATCGCAATCCCATCTATTTGCATATAAATATTACCTAAGGGGTCATAAAAGAGTACTTGTGTGGTGCATGCTAATAATAGTTTTTTTTAATATGGTGGGTTTAATATTGATTGATGGGAGAGTAGCATGATTGTATACATCACGGATAATGATGTTTCATGGAGGGACATTAGTGAATAAGTTTTGGACATCCAAAGATGCAATTAATTGATTGTTAGGTTTTACAGAATAGAGAATCTGTATAAATTCATTCGTGGAGTTAATACTATATTTACTAGGAAGGTAGGAAGTAATTAGTTTGTTAAGTGTTTTGGAAAGATTATATATTGGTGTGGGTATTTGTGAAATGATAGATCGGAGGGGATGATCTTTTTTATGGATTTTTACATTTCCATAAAGGTAGCCAGGCTGGTAGTCACCTATGATCTTTTGAAGTTTATAGGATCCTATTTAAGCATTGTTTGCAGTAATAAGTTTATTAATATGATTTTTAAGTTGGGAGGTTTTATTACTAGTTAATTTTTGAAATTTATTGTGATCCAGAATGGCCTGTGATTTGGAGTGATATTCATGTTTGTTTAAAATAACAAATGTATTGGTTTTATCGGTATGTCAGATAACAATATTTTTGTTATTTTTTGGATGTGTGGCTGCTTTTATTCGAGGTATATTGATAATATCATTAGGATTTTTATGGTAACGGTGTTTGATTGATTCAGCTTTGAGTAAATCTCTTAAGCCTACCTGTGTAGTAATATGGTTGTCTTGTATTTGTTGGTATAAGGCTTCAATTTCCATTTGTTTAAACATTGATTTAGGTATATGTTTATAAAAATATATATACATATATACATACACTTTTATACTTTCATCAAGAACTTTCTTCAATGACATACCCATTCAACAAGTGTTGACAAGAACATTTTTAAGAACATCTTAAAGACATTTCCAGAACAATTCATGAGCATTATTCATTTTTGATTGAACTTTAATTTACAGTCAAAAAAGGCAACTCTTCACTTAAATGCATGCCTTTTCTCTATTAACACTGAATGATTGTAAATTTGTTAATACATGTATATGTTTTTATAATTCGTCATTGGTCATTCTTTGCATGAATCTAGTGTGATGTTTTCTAATCCTAAATTTAAATTAACGTGATGGGCTTCTAGTCAATCTGCTGGATTTTGTCAAACAATGGTCAATGTGATTAGTAGTCCACAATATGTTCATGACTCATCTCATGAGAAACAGATTGGATAGTTGTTGATCCTTGTCATTCTATTTAACAAAGCCATGCTGTCTCGGACATCTAGGTCATGAGTTGTGATCAGTACCCACTCTGCTGTTGAGGAGGCTAAGTAATAGCAACTGTTCTTCTTTCACAATGGTCAGTATCTTCTTTGACAGCTGATTATAAAACTCATCTTTGACATCTTGTGAGTAGTATAGTGCTGGGACATAAATGCTGAGAAAGCTGAGTTTCATCAAAGGTCAGTCAGCTAAGTGCCATACGTGATACACGCTTGGGCGATCATGTCTCGAAAGAGACATGACTGACTGGGCAGAAGATTATCCCGCAGTAGGTTGCCATTGCTTTCTGCGGTAGACTGGTTGCCAACCAAGGCTATAGAAGCCAATCTGTCCTATTATTTGACTCCTAGCTAGAGGGAGAAGAGAGATATTATATTACCATGTAGTAAGATATGGGGGATCAATTTGGTACTTCATAACAATAGAAAACTGATCCCCCACTTTATGACCAGTAGCAGCATTAATCATGTGTCCAACTATTATATTCAGTCAGTCAGTTAAGTGCCATACGTGATACACGCTTGGGCGATCATGTCTCGAAAGAGACATGACTGACTGGGCAGAAGATTATCCCGCAGTAGGTTGCCATTGCTTTCTGTGGTAGACTGGCTGCCGACCAAGGCTATAGAACCCAATCTGTCCTGCTATTTAACCCATAACTGGAAGGAAGAGACGGATTAATACCTTTCCCAAGGGTATTTGCGCATAAGTGAATACAATGGATTCAACTGGAATTTGAGCTCGGCTCCCCAGCTTCTCGTTCCGAGCTGATATCCACTAAAGGTATGCAGTCAAAATAAGTAGATTCTCTCCAACCCATCCTTGCTGAGTTCAACCTTTATCAACAATGAGTTTTTCAGGACAAAAGCATCACTGTACTCTTTGATTTCATTTTTTTTTGTTTTGTTTTCCCTGCCAGAAGAAAGTGTACTTTCTCTCATGAAGGGTTCCTAACTCTGCAAGCCATGTCTCTTTTGCAGGTGTTGTTCATCTTGCAAAAGTCAACAGATAGACCAGTCATTGTTGTTGTATGTTCTAACATCCATTTCTGAATGCTGGGTTTTCATTTTATTCTTCATTGTTTTGCTTGGTGCAGTATTTGCAGACCATCATTGAGGATACTTGTGTCCCTAAGCACCACACTCAGTGAAGCAAGCAACTGTGGCATGACAGCACCTTATTGGCTGGGTGCTGTTCTGCTAGAGGTGGTTGGTAGTTCTCCAGAGAAGTACAATGACCTCTTCCTCTGTTGAAAGCAACCCCCTGACGTCTTACCTCATGTCATTCAAGCACTAAATTACAATCCACAAATAGTTGCTTCCTGTGTTTTGTGGCCATTGTTATGGATTCATTACTTGGTAAGTATGGGATTTTGGCATGAAGTGTATTTACACTGAGTGACAAGCAGGTGCAGGCTGAGTTTTTGTTTTGACTAGTTGAGTCAGAATAGACAATGGCCCAGTAATATACAGAGTGCATTGAAAGCTGCAGGCGTCAGTGGGGACAGCTTTATAAGTGATGTCAATTGAAACATAGATCAGTTTGAGAGTTGACTTCATCAGTTGCAAAGAATTCAAATTGTCAACTCTCTGTGCGCTAACCATAAACTAAACACCAACCCCCTCCCACATGTCACAAAAGAAAAGAGAATAATAACAAAAATACCATATTTTTTATATGTCCATGTTGACGTTTATTATCAGCAAAGCTGAGGAGATCTTAAATTTTGGGTCTGGCTTATTCTTCATTTAAGGGATATTCAACAATATTTTTAAAAGTGTTTCAAGTTATGTTATTTTGTAGGTTCAAAAAATAGTTTCTTCTCTTAATTAAATTATTTAGTGATTTCCATTATTATTATTTATGCTATCTATCTATCTATCTATCTATCTATATATATATATATATATATATACAACCTGCCATAATTATTAGGCCACCCCAGTTTTTTAAAGAAAATGATGTATTTCATACTATTTTTAGTATTTATTGCCAAGTGGATAATTCTAAATGAAAATAGAATCGTTCTTTTGTTAATACTGCACAATAACATGTGCATCAAATGAACTGTTCTGGTGTTGATTTTGTGATCTCTCCCCCCATGCTAATCTCCTCTTCTTATTGGCTGGCCGAAGCAAAGGCTTCCTGGCTGCCTTGTAAAATTTTGTAAAGTAATAATAACAAAAGAACCATTCTATTTTCATTTAGAATTATCCACTTGGAAATAAATAGTAAAAATAGTATGAAATACATCTTTTTTTTAAAACTGGGGTTGCCTAATAATTATGACCAGTAGTGTGTGTGTGTGTGTGTGTGTGTATATATATATATATATATATATATGTATGTATATTCATTTAGATAGGTGTGAGTATGTGACCCTGGTTTTCATGCTCTTGCAATCGTCAGACAAACTGATTAATTTTTTAAAAATATTGGATATATGTATGACTGCATATATTGTTTTTTTTTTTGTGGAAGATTGGGAGAAAAATTTGTTGTCTCGACAAACGCAGGCATAGATACACACTTGTACACCCATTGACGTATGTAGAGACACGCATACTTACCTATTATATATATATATATATATATATATAAAACAGTAATTCTTAATTACATTTGATAATTTTACTTTTATATCCAGTGTAAAATATACTTCTTTTTGTATACAGTAGATGGAAATTGTCAACCCGGGAAGGTAGTCCATCGCAAAGAAAAATTAATTTAACACCTCCACAGCCTTGCAGCCATATCCGATCACGGAAAAGGCTTTGAGAGTAAACCCTGAGGACAAATCTGGTGCCAGAGTCCCTAAGACATTTTGATGCTATGATCAACTTTGTTCTGGAAACTCCAGTGAAAATGCTGCTGCCAAGCTGTATCGGACTCTGCCTTTCCCTTGGGCAATATTGGTGGCCGGGAGAGAGGAAATGAGCAACTGCTGATCTCTCATCAAACTTTGTGCCCTGGAGATATATATCTACATTGTCCTTTTAAAGATATACACTGTGCGTTGTGTGTAGAATGTATAATAGTCTATAAAAGAAAAGAGGAGATAATGAGATAAAGTGGAAAAGATCTTCATTTCACCAATGTGTTAAGTTCATGCTGTGTCATGGCTTGTACCATGTGACATCCGGTCAACCAGATGTATAAAAACAATGCGCTCTTAGCATGAGAGTTATCATTATCACAGACTTCGGAAAGTAGCACCTATTACTGCAAGAGACTGTAAATATATATATATATATATCTTGGTTGTACCACACTATGAATAAATTAGTTTATCCACATTTCTCTGTGTATCTCTTCATTCCATGATACCACAGTTTAACACCTTCAGCATGAAATAAATGATAAATTTATGTATAAGTAAAAAGCTTCCAAATTTTTTTTTAGTGTAAGTGGGGACATAAATTACTGTAACCAAAGACCAGACTGTTAGTCATTTCTTTAGATATACATATATAGTTAAATAAGGATGTGCGTTGTGGTGCATTGGATATCAGCTCGGAACAAGAAATCGGGGAGCCGAGTTCGAATTCCAACCAAATTCATTGCATTCAATTATGCGCAAATACACTTGGGAAAGGTATTAATCTGTCTATTTCTCCCAGTTATGGGTTAAATAACAGGACAGATTGGGTTCTATAGCCTTGGTTGGCAACAAGTCTATCGCAGAAAGCAATGGCAACCTACTGCGGGATAATCTTCTGCCCAGTCAGTCATGTCTCTTTCGAGACATGATTGCCCAAGCGTGTATTATGGCACTTAACTGACTGATAGTTAAATAAAAAGAGAACAAGAGGAAAACTGTATTTAAATCACCTACGCATTTTGTCCTGTGATGGACTTTATCAAGGCAAAAAGATGAAATGAGCTTTATTCTACATTACGTATCTATAAACAAACAGTGTTGGCAACTATAAAAACACTCACAAATCATTCAAAAAGACTAACAGAATATTTTAGTTTTTGAATTCCTTCATGTGTAGTGCAAAGTCATGAGATATTAAAATGAAGGAAATTCAACCATTTTCCTTGGACTTTTTATTATGTATGTTATTCTGTTTTAGTATAATTTCCATTAGCAATTATTATTACATTAGAACATGTGCAAATTACAAACTACTACAAAACTGTACATTTTGTTTTAACATTAAAAAAACAATGTCTCATCAATACCATCATTGTTGCCATTGTAATCAAGGTTACTATTATTGTTAGCTATCTGATGAGACATTGTTCTTTCAATACTTAAGCAAAATATTCAATTTTGTAGTAGTTTGTACATGTTCTAACATAATAATTAATATTAAATATTCATTACTCTATTTTTATATTGAGCACTGTTTTAAATTAATGTTTTGAATGCTGCAATTATTTTCTTTATTCTTATTCATTTGGCTGTATAGATATGGTGATTTTTTTCAGTGCAGCTTAGAGGTGGCACTTGGCCGAATGTAAGGAACATCCAGTGAGGATCGAACTCACTACTCAATTGTAATGATTCTAGCGAAACAAGCTTGCTAACCATTACACCACCTCGAGGTGCCCACTTGATTTTCTAAGCATAGCTTAGATGTGGCACAAGGTTGAAAGTAAGGGACACCCGGTAAGAATCGAACTCACTACTCAATTGTAATGATTCTAGCAAGACAAGCTTGTTAACCATTACACCACCCCGAGGTGCCCAATTTCGCAATATAGATTATGTGTGTGTGTGTGTGTGTGTTAAACGGTACGGTAAGGGTGCTTTTTTTTCAGTAGTTTACTGGTGGAAAGGCGTTTTAGGCAAGCAGATTTTTTTTTCATAAAGTGCTTGATATCAAGGTAAGAATAGAATATTAAGAGAATTAATATAGAAAAACTTATTTGGCTGAGACATGTTTTTTCAGTCATGCCGAATTTAAATTTTCGTGAGGGCATTATTGTGATGTTTTCAGTCTACAGGACTATTTGTTTTTTTTCTGCTGCTATTTCCCAATCTTTGCACAAGCAAAAAACAAATAACCAGTAATACCCTCACAAAACTTTGAAGTTGACATGGTTCAATTAACACAGCTCAGTTAAGTGACAAGTTTTTCCACTATTATGAATATATTTATTGGTGTTCTTTGTAAGGGCATAAACATTGTAAAGTGGGAGAGTAAAATAAAAGTTTGGGTAAGTCATTTTTCCCCAATAGTCAAAGTTCATGACCTTTTAGATAACTTATGCATATTATGCATGAATTTACTTGAGGTTAGACAGGCAACTAGGTCCCACCCTTTTACAGTGAAATCAATCAAATGTAACCCTAACTTCTACTCTCGGGGCTTCTTTTCTTGTACTTATCTGTGGAACTCCCTTCTGTCTATTTACTTCCCTGACAGTTACAATCTCCAAGAATTTAAATGCAATGTCAATTGCCATCTCTTATTGGCTTGACTTCCATTCTTTCCCTAACACCCCTTGTATCTTGTTCTTCTCCCTTTTCATACTAATCTCGGGCAGCTTTCTGCACAGCAGTATTCTCATCCTTCTCTTACCCATATTCCGACAATCCCTGTGACCTGTTCCTCTTTCTCTATGCTTTTCTTTTATGTAACCTTTTGTGCACCAGTAGCTATACAACCTTGCTTGGGGTGAAACGATTATAGGGTGTTAGTTTAATGGGCTTTAAGAAAAGCTGAAATACCCATGTGCATTTTCAATGTTAGTATTTATTTTAAATTAGTTTCAATACCACATTTAACATTTTTATTTCTGTTCTGTTTTAAGCTACTAAATTTCTATCCTTTGATTTTGTCTCAAACAACTGTAACAAAAATTCCCATAACTAAATCTAAAGGAGAACCTGAAATGTAATCAATCCCGACCTGGTAGCTTGAATCCAGTCACTTTCTCACTAATCTGATTTGGCTTCCCTCCGGCTCTTCTACAAATACTTTCACAGCTTCTGCTCTGACTAGCTTAGATCCCTGTTGCTCCCTCTGCACGAATTCACTCGAGCTACTAGACTAGCAAATACATCTCACCCTTTTACAGTGAACACAATCAAATGTAACCACAACTTCTACTCTTTCAGCTTTTTTCTCGCACTTCTGACCTATGAAACTTCCTTCTGTATACTCGCTTCCCTGATAGCTACAATCTCCAAGAGTCTAATTGCAACGTCAATTGTCGTCTCTCATCTCCTTGACTTCCATGCTTTCCCTGATACCCCTTGTATCTTGTTCTTCTTCCATTCCACTCTACTCTTCACACCAGTGTGTCATCCTTCTCTTACCCATTCCTTGACACCCCCGTGACCTGTTCCTCTTTGTCTTCACTCTCCTTTTGTGTAACACACTGTGCACCAGTGGTAGTACTGCCTTCCTTAGGGTGAAAAGATTGTAAAAATATATATATATATATATATATATATATATATAGTACTGTGCAAAAGTATTAGGACAAGAACTATTTTATCTTTTATGAAGCATATTGACAGAAAATAAACAATTTAATTAAAGTAATTTTATTTGATTTACTCAACAAATGCTTTAACAAGTAAAAAATACTTGTTACAAAATTTAATATTTAGTTTAATAGCTTTTGCTTTGATCACAGCCTTTATTCTGTCAGACACTGACATCACAAGCTTCTTCAATGTATCTAATAGTATCTCCTGCCAAGCAGCTTGTATTTGTTCCCAAAGTATGTCTTGTGAAGTAACATTAGATTTATCAACTTTTTTATCAAAAATATCCCATATATGTTCAATAGGATTGAGATCAGGGCTTTGTGGGGGCCAATTCAAATTCCAAAGCCTTCCTTCCTCTTCCTTTTTAGTTAAATAATTATTACAAAGATTTGGCTTATCACCCTGTATTTGAATTTCAGTGAGGTTTTTAGGAAAATCATCCCTGTCCTAATACTTTTGCACACTACCGGGAGTGCCCAAAAGTGTTAGGACAAAGGTGATTTTAAACTTAATTTTGATGCCTCATAAAAGATAAAATAGTTCTTGTCCTAATACTTTTGCACAGTACTGTATATATGAGAGAGAGAGTCAGTGTGTATGTGTGAAGTAATCAACACTATATAATGTCCATCAGCTTCAGGCCTCAAACAGTCTTCAGATCTTGCAGTGTCAAACTGACAGTCAACATGCAGTGTTGTTTCCTATGTCACTAATGTCCATATAGATAAATGCTCAATCACTATTTCAGAACTCTCTTTTCTCATAAACATTGCAAATTTTAAATAATTTATTGTTTAAAATTATATATAAATAAAATTCATCACTTCAAAAATTCACTCTATAGAAATGCCATCCCTTTTCCGGGACATTCTAATAGTCACTAATAATGATTTTATCACTTGGACAATGAAATGGTAAATATATGACTTTCGAAAAAACTTATTTTGACATGTTTAGCTTATCAAATTTTTTCAAGACACTTTTTGATGAGAGAAACATGTCAAAATAAAACATTTTCCAAAATTGTTGTATGTTGCCACACAAATGCATGCACACACACACACACATATATATATATATATATATATATATATATATATATATATATAAAGTAAGTAAATTTGGGCAGCATTTTTTCTTTTAAGCAGGTTGTGTTAAATGTTAACCCTCTAGGGCCATTCGTATCATATTTGATACAGTATTTCCCTATAAGGAAACATTTGGTATTTCCCTATAAGGAAACATTTGGTATTCATTGACTGAGCAGTCAGTACTGCTTTCATTTGAAATTTATAAAATATTTCTCTTAAAAAATTTTTCAGGAAAATATTTCTTTCAAGGCTTGTTTTCATACTGTATCAAATATGATACGAATGGCCCTAGAGGGTTAAAGACAATATAGTCTTATATATTTTCTTTTGAATTTTTTTATATTTTCTGATTAGACTTCTTATTTTGGAATTATATTTATATAAAAAGTTTCAAAAAGCTGTCCTAGTACTTACAAACGTCATCGTTCATCATCAGGGACTATATTACAGTTTAAAAACTTCTTAAAAAAGATTTTTTGTTTGCAGTTGTTAGGCCATAATATTTTTTTTTTTTTTTGTTATAGTAGGATTCTCCCTGTACAAGTACTGGAAGCCACTTGAGAGAGAGAGTTACATTAAAGGGTAGTTTATATTGGTAAGAGCAAAAGATAACAGTTGACTATAGATTTCACCAGGCTAAGATTTTAGTGTTCAGGGAAACCTTCTCTTGGGATTCTTGGGGCAATGATTTTTGTGAAGAGGCTGTTTGAGAGGAACTTACTTCTCACCACTAGAATATGGAGGAAATGTGGATGGTTTGTTATCAGGGGCATGGTGGATCCTAACCACATGATAGAGAAGTGAGAGACATCTTACCTCACACCTGTCAGGGAGAGGTTGGAGGCTGGAAAAGATTTCTTCTCCAACAAAGTGTTTAGAGACACTTTCGAATTCTATCAAGACTAGAAAGTGAAGACCAGGCAGCTTTCACCCAAATAACTCCATTTTTTTGCATGATATGGCTCTCATAAAGGTAGAAGACAGAATGAGATATCAGGTACTTACTGGAGTTGTAAAGGGAGTCAATTATTTTACTGGTTATGGTTAGTGATGGATTGTATGTAGGTGTTCCACCCGAGGTTTTGCATGAGTTTTAGGCTCAATGTATGTCGTGGTGCAGTGAATATCGACTTGGAACAACAACTCAGGGAGCCGAGTTCGAATTCTAGTTGAATTGCTTGCATTCACTTACACACAAATACCCTTGGGAAAGGTATTAATCTGTCTCTTTCCTCCAGTTATGGGTTAAATAGCAGGACAGATTGGGTTCTATAGCCTTGACTGGCAAACAATCTACCGCAGAAAGCAATGGCAAACTACTGCGGGATAATCTTCTGCCCAGTCAGTCATGTCTCTTTCGAGACATGATTGCCCAAAGCATGTATCACGTATGGCACTTAACTGATCTTCTTAAACAGGGGTCTTCCCTGAGGAAACATTCATTTCTCATGATTAACAGTAGTTTGAGGTTTGATCATTGGTGTTGGAATGGTTTGGTTTTAGCGGTATTGAATGTCACCAGTCAGTTTTTCCGCATTGAGTAGTTAGTGTTAGAATTGAAATGAGATCAGCTGCCAATCTCTAATCATCAAGAACTCTGGTAAAAAATGGTTACTGACACATTAGGTTTATAAGTCCTAGAAATCCATACACTGATGTCTTCAAGGACATATGACCCAGTGAATACAGACATTCGTTAGTTCCTTGAATTGACTCAAAGAGTTGTGAGTTCAATACCAGGCTACAGCATTAGTGAACAAATAACTTAGAGAGTTAAGTTAAAGGGAGATAACTACTATCAGAAGTGGCATCACACATAGAATGAGAATAATAAAGTGTTTGGTTCAAAATTCCTAGCACCTAAAGAAGGCCGGAGTGAACATTGGCCAAAACATCATAAATGTGTCAATAAAGATGAGGATAACAGTTTGACTAATGTAAATGATGTGTGTGTGTGTGTGTGTGTGTGTGTGTGTGTATATATATATATATATATATATATATATATATATATATAAACTAGCAGTATAGCCCGGCATTGCTCGGGTGTAATGAAAGCTTTAAAACTAATCCATGGTCCTGGAGCTCAGACTCTTTGAACGTTGGCACGAAAAACTAAAAAGCAATAGTTGTTTCTAGTTAAAGTGAGACCGTAGACTGAAAGGAAAATGAATGTATGTAAGTCAAATTTTGATTTCCTGGTATCAATATCAAATAAGTTTTTTTTTCATTGTAAACTGAATTTTGAAGGCTAAATAAGTCCTCTGATTAAATGGTATCATGGCTGAGACTAAGAACTATAATTATACCTACTTAGAGCCAAACCCGAAGCAAAAACTAAAATAAAAGGGATGAAAAAAAAATACAGACATACAGGCAGATAAACAGACACACACACAAACATCTTGCCTTTTATATATATATATATATATATATATTATCAATTTTCTGCACTATTGTAAGAACTACAACCTTGAAACTTCTGAATATCATTTCTTATGTCTTTGTCTATGAGTGTATCAAATTTGATTAAAATCAGACCACTCCTTCTATAACCCGATTTTTTCGGTTATCGATTTTCGATATTTATCACAGGTACCTCTACACAAAACCTAACTAAGATCACTCGCAGACGCTTATAGCACAACTGTGTAAATTTTCAAGAAAATTGGTTTAGCCATTTCAGAGTCTATAGGTAATGGATACACACACACACACACACATACAGACAAAGTTCCATTTATAAATAAGTTTAGATATATATGACATAGAAAATTATATGAAAAATTTCACCACAGCACCTTATTTTTAAGAAAACTTGCATAAAAGAGGGATTGCTGCCTAAATATACAATGTGTGTCTAAGTGTGTGTGTGTGTGTGTGTGCAAGAATATGTATGCAGTGTGTGTGTGTACATATGTGTGTTTACTTTTGCTTTTATTGTTAAATAAGCAAGACAAACTGAATAAAGGAATGTATGATAATCAAACAAGGATGGGAAAACAGATAAATTATTAACGTAACTGGCACAGTTCTCCACCAGAAAGAAAGGATTGCTAATTACTAGGTAACAACCAAACAATTTTAGCAAGTTCTGGTGTTGTTTAAAAATAAATGATAGCATTAAAACCTGGTAGCACACTGGTTTCTCTATGATGACCCCATTTGCCAGAAAAATTAGAGAAGGAGATTTTTATATTACTTTAAATGATAAATATGTATTGTAACCTTTTGACATATCAAAACAAAGCTGGTAAGTATGGCCACTTGCTCACACGTGACATGGAAATATATATAAAAATAAAATTCATTTTCGCAGGGTATTTCACAGCAACTCATTGGACAAAATACAGATTAAAGAGAAGATATGTTGGGTCATGATTTGATAATGACTTCAAGAAGCTCCCTAGCATATACATAAAAGTTATTCCTTATAACATGGTTAAGTTCAAGAGTCATTTTCTATAACATGGTTAAGTTCCTAATAACATTTTCTCAAAACTGAAGGTAACAAACTATTCATTTCTTTACACAGGAGAGTATTTGATTTGAATTTAAATACAATCCTTCCATGTTAGCTTTTTATATAAGTATATCTTATATCCATACAAGTTGTCAGGACAGCCAAGAAAACAAATATCCCCACCACACACACACCCTCAAAGTTTTGTTGCTTTAAACAAAGTCACATTTGCCACTGCCTTCTTCTTCTTCTTCTATGTGCCCTGTCCCTTCAGGACGTAGGCGATCATGGATCTCCACGTCTCCCTATCCCTTGTGGCTCTTAGTATGTTTGCTCCTGTTGCTCCTGGCAACCCCCGTTCCGTCATCCACCTGATCAGACCCTGCAAATATGTTATCCGCTGCCTTCCTCTGTCTCTCCTTCCTTCTATCTGTCTAGTCAGTATCAGGTTCTCCAGGCTCTCCTTCCTCACTGCATGTCCCAGGAACTTTAGTTGTCTCTTCCTGGTGCTCAGCATCAATTTCCTTTTTGTTGCCATTCTTTCTAACACTTCGTCGTTGCTTGTATGCTCAGTCCACGATATCCGTAGCATCCTTCTGTAGAACCACATTTCGGCTGCTTCCAGTTTTGTCCTCATTTTCAATGATATTGTCCAGCATTCACAGCCGTATTGAAGAACTGACATCACGTAGCAGTCTAGCACTCTTTTCTTCATTTCTATTGAGATCTTCCTGTGTGTTAGAATTTTGCTCATCTTCTGGAACGCGTCCTTTGCCATGCCAATTCGCCTTCGGATCTCCGTGTCGCACTTTCCATCTCCTGTTAGAACACTTCCTAGGTACTTAAATTCTTGGACTTGTTTGATTCTGTTATCCCCCACCTGTATTTGGCATTTTGGGTTGTATCTTTTGCTGATGACCATGCACTCAGTTTTCTTAAAGTTTATTTGTAGTCCCTTCTTGTCACTCTCCACTGCTACTTTCTGTATGAGATCTTGCAGTTTCCTTTCCGTGTCCACAATTAGTACTGTATCGTCCGCGTATCTTATGTTGTTCAGGTTGTGGCCTCCAATAACAAATCCTGGTGTGTCATCTAGGGTCCTCAAAATATTCTCGCTGTATAGGTTGAACAAATCCGGTGAAAAGACACATCCTTGTCTTACGCCTTTTTCTATCTTTGTGTATCTACTGAGGTCACTACCTGTCCGTATGCAGGCCGTTTGCTGCCAGTAGAGATTCTTGATTATTCTTATGTCTTTGCCGAAAATGTCGAGGTTGCCTAGCATTTCCATCAATTCTTTGTGTCGTATTTTGTCGAATGCTTTCGCGTAATCAATGAAGCATAGGTACAAGTCTTTCTTCATTTGTAATGCCCTTTCAGAGAGCATCCTAATCATGAATATGGCATTCCTTGTTCCAGTGTCTTTGACGAACCCGCACTGTTCCTGCCCTATCTCTGGTCTGATTCTGCTTCTCGCTCTATTCATCAGGATTCTGACAATCAGTTTTGTAATGTGACTCATTAAGCTGATTGCCACTGCCTGCTGGGGCTAAAACATAAAGGTGCTATTTTTATATCTAGCCAGACAGTTGGCTTCAATGATGCAGTTTTAAGAGCTAGTTCTTCAAAGAATTATTCAGTAAATTAAAAAGATATAATTCCAATCCATTAAGTAAAAATGATATTTTTCATGCTTGTCACAAACCCAGATAAAAATTAATGAGTGCTGAAGCAAAAAGAAGTCTCATTTCGTAAAAAATGTTGAACATGTTCCATTGAATTAAAATTCATTTCCATTTTCAATACAGATTAAAGAGAAAATACGTTGGGTCATGGTTTTATAATGACTCTTTGCTTCAAGTAGCTCCCTAGCATTTAATGAGTGCCAAAGCAAAAAGAAGTCTCATTTTGTAAAAAATGTTGAACATGTTTCATTGAATTAAAATTCATTTCTATTTTCAGTTGGTACTAGGTAACATTTTCAACAGAAAGAATTTTGTTGATTGTGGAACCACAACTCATTGTTACTGACCAAACTAAATTTATTTGTTTCAATAATGATTTTAATCCAGAAAATCACCATATTGTACTGGAAAATGGCAGTAGAACTTGTAATATTACATTAAAAAGAGGCATTGCTCAAGCTTCTTTAACTGAAACGGAAAAAAAAATATGCTCTATAGCATTTTAAAGGATTCTCTTTATATCCCTATATTTAAACAGAATATATTCTTATTACAAGGTGCTACAAAAAAAAAAAAAAGAAAAGAAACTTCTGTAAAATTTTGCTGTAATTATTAAGTTCTGATATCTGATAATACCATGGATGGAGCAGGTGTGCAATGATGACGTGTTGGAAAGGATGCAAATGAGGAGAAAACTTATACTTAACATCAGGAAGAGACAATTGAGGTTCCTAGGACATGTAATGAGAAAGGAGGTCCTAGAGAATACTCACAGATTGGATAGAGGGAAGGAGAGACAGTGGACAGCAGTGCAAGACATACTCATTAAGTTTGAGCAAATGGATGGGGAAGTATGGTTTAGAAGAAATACCAAAAGAAAAAATATTGAGAGCGACAAGAGACTGAGCGAAGTGGAAGTCCACGATCGTCCACGTCTAGAATGAACACGGCCCATGAAGAAGAAGAAGGATGTAAAATTTAACATGAAAATAAATGGACACTATTTAAATGCTACAATAACCTTCAAAGCAGCACCTAGCCTAAAACAATGGCGTCAAATTCTTGGACAGCGCAGTCTGAAGAATTATAAAGCTATAAAACTCTAGAAATGATATATGGAGACCTACCAAGAGTATCAACCTTAGTTCAAAAGAGACGTGTCCAATTTGTTGGGCATTGTGCACATGCCACAGATGAACTTGTTTCATCGTTTGTATTATGGAGGTACCCATCATCTCATAATCGATCTCGTAAGTTAACCTTTCCAGACAGGATACATAGAGATACATCTATCGCCAAGGAAGATCTTACAGGAGATGTGACAAATAGGGAATACTGGAAGGGTGTAGTAAGTTCTATCTCGGCCAAGGCCACATAATGATGATGATGATGTATCCAAGGCAAAATGGTGCAATCACCCAAAAAATAGATAAAATATTAGACGTTATTGTAATCTAGCTGGCATAAATGAACAGAAATTTTTCAATGGTTTCACATACACATTTTATTTTGTCGATGACTATTCTGGCCATATCATGGTTTATTTTCTTAAACAAATAGACAATTTATTTCTTGCTACAAAGACATTTCTTCATGCGGCTCTGTAAAATGCCTAAGAAGCAATAACTGCACAGAGTTCACTTCTGAAAATTTTGAAACTCTTCTAATCAAAAATGATGAGAAACACGAGATATCAGTGTCATACTTTGCACAACAAAATGGCACTGCAGAAAGATCTTAATGTCTATTTGAAATGGGAATATGTATACTAATTGAATCAAAACTACCAAAATTCTTGTGGTCATACACTATTATGACACCTGCATATATCAGAAATTTTCCAAAGAACTGAAGAAACAGCCTTTGAAATATTTACAGTCAACAAACTTAAACTTAATAATCTCAACAAATCTAAACTTATTTATAAACGGAACTGTGTGTGTGTGTGTGTGTGTGTCTCTCTGTGTCCATTACCTATAGACTCCGAAACAGCTGAACTGATTTTCTTGAAAATTTACACAGTTGTACTATATGCGTCTGCAAGTGTTCTTAATTAGGTTTTGTGTCAAGGTACCCCCGATAAATATCAAAAATCGATAATTGAAAAAATCGGGTTATAGAAGGAGTGGTCCGATTTTAATCAAATTTGTTACACTCATAGACAAAGACATAAGAAACGATATTCAAAAGTTTCAAGTTTGCAGTTCTTATAATAGTGCAGAAAATCGATAATATAAAAGGCAAGATGTTTGTGTGTGTCTGTTTATCTGTCTGTATGTCCTTTATACAAATCCATGATTTTTATCCAATTTTCACCAAACTTCACACAAATATTCTTTAGGCTGAATCTCAGTTCCAGGACCATGGGTTAGCTTTAAAGCTTTCATTACACCCAAGAAACACTGGGCTATACTGCTAGTATGCATATACTTTAGTTTGTTATGCTTACATGCAATATGGAAAGAAATTGTGCACAAAATGAGGAAAAAGCAATTTTCATAGGCAATAATAAATCAAGTCCTTCCTACCTAATATACATCAGTCAGTCACTTAAGTGCCATATGCGATACATGTTTGGGCAATCATGTATCAAAATTTTTCTGCGTTAGGTTGCCATTACTTTTTGCAGTAGTCTGGTTGATAACCAGAGCTATAGAACTTAATCTGTTCTGTTATTTAACCCATAGTGAGAGAGAAGAGACAGGTTGTTGCTTTTCCCTAAAGGTATTTGCATGTAAGCAAATGCCACAAATTCAACTAGAATTTGAACTCAGCTCTCTAATTTCTCATTTTGAATCAATATCCACTGCACCACCAATGCACCTATTTGCAAGAAACTAAAAACATCAAAAGACTAAGGTGTGTAAGATTTTCTGAAAGAGATTTTGAAATTACAACTAAACCTTACAATTCTTTACATTTGGTTGAAGGAAATGCTTCCTTACTTTCAAGAAATCTGAAGAGAAATCTACATGGTGAAGAAAAACGGGTCAAATTTAAAAATAAAACATGCATCCAATAACATGGGAGATAATTCTAGTGCAAGAATACCCAACAAAAGATTAGTTATTCATCATAATTTGTTTACAAAATGGATGTAAAATGTGCCAATTGACTGAAGTATATGCCCAGCAGCAAGGTGACCATTTTATTATCAGAAATAACAATGATAAACTTGTAGAGAAAATATAAAGTCATTATATAGACTTAAACAAAGTAAACAAAACTGAACCAAGTTTTTACACACACATTTAATTACTAAATGTTTCTCCCACGCCTTAGCAAACTCTGATATTTACACAAAAAAATACATTGAATAAAATACTGATTCTGGTTGCTAAGAACCTTTTCAATAACCCAATCCCTGACGCAAGTGGTGAACTTCCCCACGCATTTCTCCGACAACCCTAATGGAAGGGACTCACTACTAGACCTCTGCTTCACCTCCATCCCAGACTCTTGCACTACCAGACAACTCTGCCCACTTGGTAACACTGACCACACCGTAGTTTCTGTCAACATTTCATTCCGCTCCCACCCAACCCAAGAAACCCAGACAAGTAGAATATCCTACTGCTACCAAAGAGCAGACTGGGATTCGTTCCGAGACTTCCTCTGTGACGTCCCTTGGAACAACATTTTTAGTCTTCCCATCAAAGAATGTGCATCCGAGGTCTTTTCCTGGGTTAAGGCTGGCATCGATGCTTTCATCCCTGCCAGGAAATTTCAGCTTAAATCTCATTCGTCTCCATGGTTCTCGCCCGCTTGCTCGGCTGCCATTACCCACCGGAATCATTTCTTCTGACTCTATCGGAGCTACGCGTCGGACCAAAACAGACGCCTTTTCGCTTCAGCTCGTAATAAGTGTAAAAAGATACTTAATGAAGCTAAGATGTTATTTGCTGCCAGAATGAAGCAACACATAGCATCCTCTAAGTTCGGAACCAAGAACTACTGGCAATTCTGTAAAAGAGTACTTAACAAGAGCAAGTCCACAATACCCCCACTAATAAATAAATTTGAGGTCCTCACCTCCCCAGCGGACAAGGCTGAATGCTTTGCTCGCAGATTCTCGAATAATTCGAGACTGGACTCATCTGGAGTTTCTACACCTGACTTCCCACCTAGAACTGATGCTCAACTGAATGATGTCCATATTACACCCTCGCTTGTCTCTAAGATAATCTCAAAACTTGACCCTCACAAAGCGAGTGGAGGGGACAGAATCCCAATCATAGTCTTAAAGAAATGTGCCCCAGAACTTTCCTCTGTACTTTCTAAGCTCTACAATTCCTGCCTATCTGCTTCCTGCCTTCCTGCCTGTTGGAAATCTTCCTCTGTAGTTCCTATATTTAAAAACACTGGAGAACCCTCGGACCCCGCAAATTACCGCCCTATCAGCCTTCTTCCGATCTTTGGCAAAGTGTTTGAAGCCATTATCAATGCCGAGGTCGTTCAGCATCTCACAGCCCACGGGCTCCTCTCAGACAAACAGTATGGCTTCCGCTTCACCAAGTCTACTGCTGATATGCTAACGACCATCACCGAGTACATATATCAGGCACTCGATAGGAATGGTGAAGCCTGAACCGTTGCATTGGATATCTCTAAAGCATTCGACAGAGTTTGTCATGCTGGCCTTCTATGCAAACTGCGTAGCTATGGTATAGCTGGACAATTGTTTGAACTAATCCAGTCATTCCTATCTAACCACACATTGAAAGTGGTATTAAACAGACATGCCTCCCAGAACTACCATACGAACGCGGGTGTCCCTCAAGGCTCTATCCTAGGTCCTACGCTCTTTCTGATCTACATTAATGATCTCCCTGATACCATAAGATCCCAAGTAGGTATGTACGTCGATGACACCACAGTTTATTCTCGCCTCGATCAAAAGTCTGGTGTGGGCGACAAAGCTAACCTTGCAGTCGAGCTTGGAAAGGACCTCCAATCCTTAGTGGGCTGGGGTAAGAAATGGCTCGTAAATTTTAATGCTTCTAAAACAAAGCTACTAACAATTAATCATCATAGACAATTGCACCTACCTCCTATTAGCATTGACCAGGCTTGCCTCCCAGAGAGTAAAATACTATGCCTCCTTGGTCTCACACTCTCAGCGGACCTCCAGTGGAATGACTATATCGAATCCATTGCTAAATCCGCTGCTATGAAAGGTTTTTTCTGTCTGAATCTATCCTGCACATTTATAAATCTACCATCCGCCCGTGCATTGAATACTGTTGCCATATCTGGTTGGGTGCCCCTGCTATTCTCCTTGGGCTTCTAGACAAGGTACAGCGGAGGGTCTGTAATGTGATCGATACCGACTTAGCAGACCGCCTGCAGTCTCTCTCTCACCGGCGCGGCGCAACGTGGCTTCCCTGTGTCTCTTCTATAAATACTTTCACTGCTTCGGCTCAAATGAACTTAGATCACTGGTGCCCACTAGGTTTGAATTTGCATGAGATACTAGATTAGCAACTAGATCCCACCCTTTTACAGTGAAACCGATAAAATGCAACCGCAACTTCTACTCCAACAGTTTCTTTTCTCGCACTTCCCAACTGTGGAATTCTCTTCCACATGACTGCTTCCCCGACGGCTACAATCTCCAGGAGTTTAAATGTAAGGTCAATAGACACCTCCTAACAAACTAACTTCCATTCTTTCAAACACTCTTCCCACCCACCCAACTATCTATCACCCCCCTTCTGACATTTCCTATATCTAACCACTCTTCCTATTTACCTCCCCTTATGTAGCCCCAAGCGCGATTGTGGCAGTGGAATGCCTTGCTTGGGGTGAAATGATTAAAAAAAAAAGAAATACCCATCTCTTAACCACTTGACTACTGTTATTTCTACATCACCCTGGATATCTTTTCCTTTCTCTCTATTTTTGAAACTGTCAACTGTCATTTTGGTGGCATTTTGAGAGCTTCTTTACCAAGGATCCTTTTCTCTGTGATGACAAGTTTGGCTAACTTTCCTTGACTTACATTGACTGAAGTGGCAAAGTTCACAGAGGGCAAAGTTCAGTCAGACTTGAAGAGAGTTGACAGTGGCAAGTCTATGAGATTTGATGTTTTCCCCTATGAATTGTACTTGAAACTGTCACACATATTTGTGCCAATGTGGATGGTGGTGCTCTGGAACTCCAGGAGAGTGTTAAAAAGAAAATCAAGGGTAATTAGAGGGACTGAGACAATTATAGGTTCATAACTCTGCTAGACACAGAGTTCATGGTTTTGGTCAAGATTCTGAAGGATTGTTCGTCGTCTGTTGCTGAGATTCTGTTGGAACCTAAGCAGATTCATGCTGTGAGGGACCAAACAATTCAGAACAATCTGCATCTGATCTTTATGATCCTAGAGGATGTAAAAGATGACAAGCAAATCGCACTGATCAATTTGAATCAGTCCAAGGCATTTGATAGGGTTGACCATCGGTATCTGGATGTTGTCCTGCAGGCTGCCAGATTTAAATCTGACTTCTGTAAGTGGATCAACTTCCTGTATCACTCCCCCAGTGATGTGGTACAGGTAAACAGAAAGCGGCCAGGTGCATTTGTGCTCTCTAGGTTGGCTTGTCAGGGTTGCCCACTGTCACTTCTACTTTATGCTTTGGCGTTGGAGCCTCTTCTTTGCTGGCTAAGGGACACAGAGGACAGTTTGATCCTACGTGGAATCACTTTCATGTCAACAGAAACATTGAGGTGGTACAGAAGGCGTTTGAGTGGTATGAGAAGGTGAGGGGCCAAAATTAATCACAACAAGTCTCCCAACTTGCAATTAGGCGCCTAGAAGGGGGTTACACTTCTAAGGATTTGGTTTTGAAGAGGAGTGTTAAAGATGCCTTCCCTAGCCATACCATCACTCCTCCTGTTTATATGGCTGAGCATCAACATAGACCTCGAAAACAATCAGAATTCTTACTTGAGTGTCAAGAGGCCTTGCATGTCATTCTTCAGTCCACTGACCTTTCTTGGCCGTTGAGGTTATTGTATCACTTATTAGTGGAGGGGATTGTGACCAAGAACCCTCTCTGTGGACAGCTTGGCTTGTAGGCAACTGAGTTCTGCTTATTCTGGTCTTGAAAACTATCTCAGTAACCCTGAGTATTTGCTTACCGTGCGATTTGGAATCAGCCTGGTTCACACTCCATCCACGTCTATTGAACAGGTGAAGAGGCTCATCCCTTGTTCCCTGTTTAGGATGCGGTTTCCAGCTTTCTCTTTTCCAATCTTTTTACTCTTTTCTTTCTTTCTTTCTTTCAATTGGGGTAGATAGACGAAACTATTGTGAACAGTGAGAAGATTGGAAAAGAGAAAGCCGGAAACCGCATCCTAAACAGGGAACAAGGGATGAGCCTCTTCACCTGTTCAATAGACGTGGGTGGAGTGTGAACCGGGCAATAGTTTAGGCTATCAACTTACCAACATTGTCTGAGAACAATTGTAGAAGGCGTGTGCAGCCATTTCCACTAAATCAAGGTAACACCGATGACAATCAGGCAAATCTGTCCAATCCAATTTTTTTTTTAATCATATCACCCCATCACCACTGATGTGCAGGGGGCTACGTAAGAGTGAAAAGATTGGAAAAGAGAAAGAAAGTGTTTGATATTGACAGATTTCAACATATGGTGGGTAAATGAAGCAAGCTTGGTTTGTGTGAATGGAGCCACCAGTATTGATTTTCTATTTAAAGTTCCTTTCATCACAACAAGGTGGCTTCATGTGAACCCTTCTCTGATTAAGTTAAACTCTCTTTGTGTACCTAGTTAATGTGAGTAAGTGTTGTTCCTAGCCTGTTCCTGGTGTTTTCTTTTGTTATGATCAATATTGAGATTCCTAATCTGCCCTGTTTGTTTTCTGTCCCCCTTTTTATCTTGACTGGGTCAGTCTTTGATTTTTTAATTCTGTTATTTATTTTTCGGCGGACCTGAAGGAGACTACCACCACCTTTAATTTTGTTGTTTTTCATTGTTTTTGACTTTTTTCAGCGCAGTATTATCAATTATTACATAATGTTTCCGATTATCAAAAAAAAATTTGAAAACATTTCAATATTTAAACAATTTTAGTGTGGAGGCTCAGTTTCTTATACAACATTATAGTAAATCAATCCTCCATTTTGGAAACACTCACATTGGGGTTGCTTTGTTATGTTTTTTTTGGGACGAGTTGTTGTCCTTGTTTTTTTCTTTTTCAAGTTTTCTTCAGTTCTTACAATGGCATCTTCCTTGGAAACTCCAAGAATGGCTTTATTCAAAAATTTTGCAACGGATTCAGTTGCTGAATATGTGCAAACAAAAAAGTTAATTGCACAGGATCAATTTTTAAAAATTTACTATAAGGTTGTATGAAAAACTGAGCCCCCCACTAAAATTGTTTAAATGTTAAAATTTTTACGAATTTTCTTTGTCAATCAGAAAGTTTACAGTTTAATTGATAAAAATGCACTGAAAAAAGTTTTAAAAAAATTGATAATCAACAAATTTACAGGTGGTGGTAATGTCATACTGGCAAATGGTTCCAAAATGGACGATCGATTTACTTTAATGTTGTATGAAAAACTGAGCTCCCCCCATAAACTGGTTTTAATATTGAAATTTTTCCAAATTCTTTTGTCAGTCAGAAAGCATAGGGTGTAATCCATAAGATAGCACTGAAAAAAGTAAAAGAAAATGAAAAACAACAAATTTAAAGGTGGTGGTAGTCTCCTTCAGATCCGCTTATTTTTCATCCTTTCCCTCTCCATTAGTGAGTGTACTTCTTGATTTCACCATTTGGCAGAATACAGTAGCTGCTCTGATTTTTTTGTAAGTCTTTCCAAGATTTGTTTACTTTTAGTTTGAATGTTTGATTAAAATTGGAGGAAAATTTAATTGAAGCACAGAAAAAGTGAAGAGAGACAGAATCACAGAAAAAATTTGAGAGAGACCATTAAAATTAAAGAAAAAAACAGATGGAAGCACAAAGAATAAATGAAATGAGACAAATATGACTCCAGGGATTACTATTGAAAGTGACAGTTAACTCACAAGAAAAGAATATTGGAAAAGAGGTGGCTTTTTTCCAAGACGCAGTTTGGAACACAATAGAAACATTTAGTTACTCTCTAGAAGATGATAAAAATTTCAGGGACTATTTCAGACGTCATAAAAATATGTTCAACACAGATTTCCAAAATCCATATACTATATATGTTTACTTTTAGTTTGAATGTTTGATTATAGTTTGTTTTGGGCCATTTATTTCTCCCACTCTGATTTTCATATATTTTTAAATATATTTTTATAAATTATTGTACATGAAATAAAATTTCTGTGTCATGTGTTTTGTTCCCACGTTTGTAGATCACCCTGCAAATGTGTGGTATTATGTTATATAGAGGATTGGGAGGTGATGGATGAGTTCTTGTAGTGAATGAACAAATTGTAATTAGTAAAAGAGTCATGAAGCTGATTAGCTAGGTATAGGATATAAAGTGATCATAGACAATTGCACCTACCTCCCATTAGCATCATAGACAATCGCACCTACCTCTCATTAGCATGGACCAGGCTCGCCTCTCAGAGAGTAAAACACTACGCCTCCTTGGTCTCACACTCTCAGCGGACCTCAAGTGAAATGACTATATCGAATCCATTGCTAAATCCACTGCTAAGAAAGTCAGTTCTCTGTGCAGGGCCCGGAAGTTTTTTCCACCTGAATCTATCCTGCACATATATAAGTCTATCATATGCCCGTGCATTGAATACTGCTGCCACATCTGTTCGGGTGCCCCTGCTATTCTCCTCGGGCTTCTCGACAAAATACAACGGAGAGTCTGTAATGTAATCGATACTGACTTGGCAGATTGCCTGCAGCCTCTCTCTCACCGGTGTGATGTGGCTTCCCTGTGTCTCTTCTATAAATACTTTCACGGTTTCTGCTCCGATGAACTTAGATCACTGGTGCCCCCTAGGTATGAATATGCATGAGATACTAGATTAGCAACTAGATCCCACCCTTTTACAGTGAAACCAATAAAATGCAACCGCAATTTCTACTCCAACAGTTTCCTTTCTCGCGCTTCCCAACTGTGAAATTCCCTGCCACATGATTGCTTCTCCGACAGCTACAATCTCCAGGAGTTTAAATGTAAGGTCAATAGACACCTCCTAACACACTAACTCACCTCCATTCTTTCAA
Organism: Ascarosepion bandense; assembly: GCA_037127315.1. Lineage (NCBI taxonomy): Eukaryota > Metazoa > Mollusca > Cephalopoda > Sepiida > Sepiidae > Ascarosepion > Ascarosepion bandense. Next base: position 55,817 of record JBBBDQ010001419.1, read on the forward strand.
ACACTCTTCCCATCTACCCAGCCTCCATATCCTTACCCATCTATCACCCTCCTTTTGACATTTCCTATATCTAACCACTCTCTCTCTCTTTACCTTCCCCTATGTAGCCCCATGTGCAATAGTGGCAATGAAATGCCTTGCTTGGCGCGAAATGATTAAAAAAAAAACCTCAACCCATTTCCCCGTTGGCCATGTGTCACATTTATTGTAAATATATAAAAATAAATATCCATATTTTTGTTCTTGTCTTGAAATAAAAATGCTGCAGTTACTTGGCTGTATCTCTTTTGTGTGTAAATACCATTCTTAGTTTGTGAACTTTTTTGGTCTTATTACTGTTGCTTTGCCTAGATTTGTCTTGCCTATTTATAGTTTGCCTAATATTATTAATGGCCTGTTCTTTTCTTTCTATTGTTATTGTTTATTGTAAATTTAGTTCTGTTTGTTGGGCATTTCTGCCATTGTCTGGGGCTTCTCTCATTATAAGATAGATTTCGGTCATCAAACAATTGAGGTTTTGGAGAGGATGAACACAAAAATGAAACTTAATATTAGGCAAAAACAGCTGAAGTTTTTGGGACATGTAATGAGGAGGAAAGGCTTGGAGAACTTGATGCTCATGGGACAGATAGAAGGGAAGAGAGACAAGGGAAAACAATGCATGACATACTTGACGGACTTGAGTGAATTGATGGTGAAGCAAGGATTGAGTGGGATAACAAAAGAAGGGGTATTAAGATCAACAAGGGATAGGGAGATGTGGTAGGTTATGATTGCCTACGTATTGAAGGGAGAGGGCACAAAGAAGAAGTTCTGTTTGTTGAGCATTTCTGCCATTTGTCTGCGGGCTTTTCTCATAATAAGAGGCAGATTTCGGTTATCAAACAATTGAATTAATTTGGCAAATGGATTTGCATTCTGTTTGCAGTCATCTTTGTTATCAGTATGCTCATATAGTGCAATTTTTGGTTTCTCTTGTATCTGAAAATTTCACTTCCCATAGTTCATATTTGGATTTGTCCCTGTTGAAATGGTCTGTTCCTGGTACCATAACCTGTAGAGTAATTGGCCATGGTTAAATGCAATTGTCGTTTCTGACAATTACATTTACCTATTGATAATTACTCTACAGGTGTTGATGCATGATAAATTGCTGTTAGCACATTTGTTTATTTCCTTGATATTAATAAGTCGTGGGAAAACTGTGGCCTGTTATTTTTTTCAAAATATCATTAATAAAATAAAAAAACAGTGACATCAACTCGAATATATGTACTCACTAAAATAACATTTATATACAAATTCATAGACAAAACCGACTGATGTATGCTGGGATTTCTTCCGAGCCAATAAGATAGGTCCCTTCTCGGTCTCATTTGACCTAGTACTGTTCTTTTTTTGCCTTGAGGTCAGAATAGTTGAAATGTTTGTATCTCTTTTATGTGTTAACCCCATTTTGCGTTTGAACATTTTGACTGCATTACTGTTGCTTTGCCTACTTTTGTCTTGCATATAAGTATTATTTTTTCCCCTGTTTTTTTTCTTCTTCTCATTATTGTAACTTTGTAAAATACTGTTTGTTGGGCATTTCTGCCAAATATATTTAACCATGGCCAATTACTCTACAGCATTATTCATTTATAAATCAGCACTCAGTAGTATCTGTGTGCTTTGTCAAGAATCAATGTATCTGTGCATTCTGCATAAGAATAAAGTGATCACTTGCAAGTATTTCTGCCAAGGATTAGTGAACTATCTGTGTGCTCTGGAAAACATTTGTACTCTTTTTAGTTCCACCAGTTCAGATCTTTGTAAAGAGGATGTGCTCTGCTACATCCACAGAATCAAATCACCCACATTTCCTTTGTATTCTAATTGCAAGGAGGAAGTTTCACTGTCAGATTTTTTCTGTGTATTGCTACATTGTGAAGAATACATCTACATTTCTGAAGGCTAGAATCTTGACATATTCAAGGCAAAAGTCAATCACTATCTATCCTTCTCATCCTCATAATTTTTGCTTCCTTTTACTTTGTTTTACACTTACATCTTGAGTTTGAGTTTCAAGTTTTGTTTAACAGCATATCAACACCATTGTTGGTTATTTAATACCAAAAAGGGGAGGTTTTAAGGTATTTTTTTTTAATGTTTGATGATAGTGAGAAGGTTGATTTAGTCAGATTTTAATTAAAATCTTTTGTTTTTATTCTTTTTTATTTCAGAAAACTGAAAATGTCTTGTAGTTTTGTATTCAAAAATGTTTTGTTGAGAATAATTCAAGGTCTGTGGCTCATATTTTACAAGAATGTTAGATAACTATCCTAACCCAGCCACAAATGTTTATTGCATATAAGGGATATCATCAAATTTGATATTTTTATTGGGAAGTCTTTTCTACTGTTCTTTAAATACTCAATACATGATTGCTTACGATAGTCATTATCTACAACATGATTACATTCAAGGGTCATTTCCTATAACATGGTTAAGTTTCTAATAATATTTACTCAAAACTAAAGTTAAACTTCCATTTCTTTACACAGGAGAATATTGGATTTGAATTCAAATACAATCCTTCAATTTTAGCTTTCTATATAAGTATATCTTAAACCCATACAAGTCACCAGGACAGCCAAAAAAAAAAACAAATCTTTATTTTTCCCTCTACTCAAAGTTTTGTTGATTTAATTGAGTTCACATCATTCAGCACTGCCCGCTGGGGTTAAAATGTGAAAGTGCTATTTTTATATCTGAGCCAGACGGTTGGCTTCTGTGATGCAGTTTTAAGAGCTAGTTCTTCAAAGAATTCCATGTAGGTTGATTTATAAATAATTTCCGTTTTTTTGTTTCACAAAAAAAAATGTACAATTTTATCTAAACTTATTTATGAATGGAACTTTGTGTGTGTCTGTCTATCTGTTACCTATAGACTTTGAAACGGCTGAACCGATTTTCTTGAAAATTTACACAGGGGTCACAATTTGAACAACATAAAATACACAGATGATACAGGGTTGATAGCTGACATGGAAAAAAAAACTACAAGACCCTCTAAAAAAGGTAGATGAAGAAAATCAAAAGAAAGGACTGCAAATAAATTACAAGAAAATTGAATGTAAAGTCACCAGCAAATGATAAAACCCAAAATGCCAGTTACAGATTGATGATGCTAAAATCAAGCAAGTACAAAAATTTAAGTACTTAGGAAGCATTCTAATGGAAGACGGAAAGTGCAACACTGAGATCTGAAGACGCATTCCAGAAGACGAGCAGAGTATTAAGAGACAGGAAAATTTCACCAGAACAAAGAAAAGAGCTCTGGATTGCAACCTGATGTCTGTCCTTCAATATGGCAGTGAATGCTGGACAATATAATCAAAGATGAAGGAAAAACTTGAAGCAACCGAAATGTGGTTCTGCAGAAATATACTGCAAATATCATGGATTGAGTATGTGAGCAATAATGAGGTTTTAGAAAGGATGGAAATGAAAAAGAAATTAATACTGAGCATCATGAAGAGAAAGCTGAAGTTCTTGGGACATGTGATAAGGAAGGAAGTTTTGGAGAATCTGATACTCCCAAGTTTGACAGAGGAAAGAGAGACAGGGGAAAGCAGCGGATAACATATTTGAAGGGCCTGAGCAGGTGGATGGCAGAGCGAGGTTTGGGTGGGGTAACATGCAAAATCGTGCTAAGAGCTATCAGGGAGGGATAGGGAGATGTGGAAAGCAATGATCGTCTACATCCTGAAGGACATTGGCACATAGAAGAAGAAGAAGTGAATTATGCCCTAATGCTCCCACAACATGCACAGTATTAACTTTCTTTTCTGGAACTCAGTTTTTTGGGGGGAGTTTATTTTTTATTGACAATTTATTCTTGTCAGTTCACTGAATTTTGTATTAGACAGTGTCATATGTTAGTGTAATCCAATTTTTAAATGTCATCATATGGTTATTTATTAGGATACATTTGTCATTACATGTGGTTCCCAAAAATGAAAATTACTTCTGACACACACACACACACACACACATATGCTAATGTACCCCATTTAACAGCTACATATGATTAGCAGTTACAATGATATATTCATCATTACAATTGGTTCCCTAAAATGCAAATTACTAATGAATATATATACACACACACACACACGTTAATGTACTATATTTAACAGCTACATATGATTAGCAGTTGCAATGATATATATTCCTCATTACAATTGGTTCTCTAAAATGCAAATTACTAATGAATATACATATGTATATATATATATATATATATATATATATATATATACACACACAGACACACACACACACATTAATGTACTCCATTTAACAGCTACGTATGATTAGCAGCTGCAATGATATATATTCCTCATTACAATTGGTTCTCTAAAATGCAAATTACTAATGAATATACATATGTATATATATATATATATATATATACACAGACACAGACACACACACACACACGTTAATGTACTCCATTTAACAGCTACGTATGATTAGCAGTTGCAATGATATATATTCCTCATTACAATTGGTTCTCTCAAATGCAAATTACTAATGATTATATACACACACACACATGTTAATGTATCTCATTTCACAGCTACATATGATTAGCAGTTACAATAATACATTCATCTTTACAACTGATTCTCCAAAACAGAAATTACTAATGACACAACCTGTACTTACCTATCAATCTGTCTGTCTGTGTGTCTATCAATCTCTTAATGCACTCCATTTAACTGCCATGTATAATTAGCAGTTAGGATGATACATTCATCATTATAATTGGTTCCCAAAAGCAGAAATTACTTATGTCTCGGCATAAATCACTGGAGATAATGGTAACTCCACATACACGCCTTCATTTTGTCAATACAATTTTTTTTTTCATTTCACCCCAAGAAAGGCACTAAAGACACTGAGATGCAAAATGTGTCTTTATATTAGAGAATATAACAAAAATACACTATTCAAGAGAGAGGACGATAAAAAGAATTAAGATACAAGAAAACACTTGCATTTACTTTTTGAAGATCAAAGTTGACAGAAGAGTTCCAGAAATGAGAAGAGTGCTAGAAAAAACTGTTAGCATAATATTTACAGTTACATCTAACCATTTCAACAGTAAAATGATGAGGCTTTACCAATAATATAGTCAGTCAGTTAAGTGCTATACATGATACACTTTTAAGCAATCATGTCTTTTGATCCATGACTGACAAAGCAGAAGATTTTCCTGCAGTAAGAAGTCATTTCTTTCTGCAGTAGACTGGTTGCCAACCTGTAGTGAAAGAGACTCATCAGCTACCCTGAAAAATAGTTCATGTTTTGTGTGCGATCTGCCAAAGAGAAATTACCAAAAACAAAGCAGTTAGCAAAAATCTACTTTGAGGACTAGAATCTATGCTAATGTTCTTCCCTCCCCTGACCAATCAGAAAGATCTCTCTGTAAATAAAAGTTGTTGTTTTTTGCTTATGGGGGAAACTCAGATTTTCTGAGCTTGGTGGATGAACACACATTTTTGCTATTTGCTGGTTAGAAATTAAGGTTGGATGTGTGACCACATTTTGTAATTTCGACATTGACTGTTACTAGAACTATTATTTGCACTGTTATTTGGATACAAGTGTTGCAGTTGAGAGACAGAAATCTATTGCAGACGTTTGTTGCTACTATAAGTGGACACTTTTTTTTCTTTCTTTTTACACAAACACAACCAAGGCTATAGAACCCAATCTGCCCTGCTATTCAACTGATAGCTGGAAGAAGAAGAGATGGATTAATATTTTTCCCCAAGAGTATTTCTGCCTAAGTAAATGTAACGAATTAAACTGGAATTAGAACTCAACTCTGATTTCTTATTCTGAGCAGATATCTAATGCACCACAGCACATCCAATAGAGTCAGTCAGTTAAGTGATACACGCTTTGGGTAATCATGTTTCAAAAGAGACATGACTGACTGGACAGAAGATTATCCTGCAGTAGGTTGCCATTGCTTTCTGCAGTAGACTGGTTGCCAGCCAAGGCTATAGAACCCAATCTGTCCTGTTATTTGACTGAGAGCTAGAAAGAGAATAGATGTATTATATTATCATATAGTAATTATTGGGGGATCAGTTTATTACTTCATAACAATAGAAATTTGATCACCCACTTTATGACCAGTAGAAGACTTAATCATGATTCCAACTATTAAATTCAGTCAATCAGATAGTGCCATACGTGATACACGCTTTGGGCGATCATGTCTCGAAAGAGACATGACTGACTGGGCAGAAGATTATCCTGGAGTAGGTTGCCATTGCTTTCTGCGGTAGACTGGTTGCCAGTCAAGGTTATAGAACCCAATCTGTCCTGTTATTTAACCCATAACTGGAAGGAAGAGATGGATTAATACCTTTCCCAAGGGTATTTGCGCGTAAGTGAATGCAAGGAATTCAACTGGAATTTGAACTCGGCTCCCTGATTTGTCGTTCTGAGTTGATATTTACTGCACTACAACGCACATCCCGATATAGTACTGTGCTTAAATCCATAATCTCTAGATACCATTTTGGAAAGTTCATCAGAACAATGATCATGAAATTATTTATAGAAAAGACACAAAGAAGCTATGTTACAAAAGTGGCAAAGTAACTGAGATGTCGAGTCATGACCAATAACATTGCATATTTTTCTTTGAGTTTTATCATCCCTATTTCCAAAAGTCCTGCATTATTAACAATGCTTCATATTTTGAAATGTAAAAGAATAGGTCTACCATACTGAGGCTTAACAGCTGAGATGAAAAGATGAAAGCCTTCTATCAAATAAGTGTTTGTCATGTTGTAGAATTTCCTTAAGAAGATTTAATTATACTGACCATAAAGTTGTTAAATTAAAAGCAATTAAAACCTCAGCAATTGATTACATGTGAAATCCTTTTGTTTTTTTATAACTCTTTGGAAGATGTAGCGTTCTTTGATGCTAGTTTTATCCCCAACATTTGATTTAGAAGTGTTCTTTATGGTTTATGCTAGTTTCTTTTTAGTTAAGCTACAAACTTTCCAAATTATTGTAGCTTGCAACTTGTTTAAAGTATTCAAGTTTACCCAAAATCACAATTGATTTGCTCCCATGCACTTGGAGCAATCATCATGCAGTTATTTCCTTTGAAAGATTTCAAAGGAAAAGTTTGTTACTGAGGCAAAGAGAAACCAAACAAAATTCTTACCTGGGGTAATTGTTTGGCAATGTCTCCACCGACAAATACAGCTTCAAGATAAATCCACAAATTCTGCACCACAAGCCAGTTTTCTATGATTTCTGTTGTACTTGTCAAATTTTGAACCCAATTCTGAATGTTGGCTTTGAAAGGTGCATTATATCTGCCAAATATAAATAAAATAGAACTAGAAAATAATATCATAAAATATATATATATATATGTTGTGTATATTTAGGCAGAATTTTTTCATTAATGCATATTTCATTAAATAATAGACAAGTTTTGTCTATTTATTTTATGTAATTTTTTTCATATTCTCTGATAAACTTTTAATAACATTATCATTAAATGAAGAAAAAAAATTACAATATTGATACATACTTTTTAATTATCCAATCTAAGTTTTTGGTTTACATAAGCCATTTTCAAAGATGTCAAATTACATTATATATTATAAACACGAACAAACGATTATGACAAACTGTTTTTGTTTACATGGAAGATTTCCAAGCAACAACAACTCGTGCATATAAGATGCTGGAAGCAAATGTCACATCACAGCTCATGATGTCACACATGACCATACGAGAGTGAAAACAAGAAATATTAAGTATGGGAAGCCACTGAAATAAACCAATGGCTTCTGTTATTAATGATAGGCATTTAAGGGTATTTGTGCAGATTTCATAATTTATCTCGTTCAGTTTAGGTTTCAACTGTTTTATATATATAGCTTTGAGAATTTATAGTTTTTGTTTATTGTTTTCATGTTTAAGTATAGCTGTGTTTTCAACTAGAGTTTTCTGGAATTGGGTATGTGGCCAGGCATGTTGTTTTAAATGCTTAAAAATGTTAGAATTGTTCAAGTGTAGTGTCAAGCATCATGAAAGCAATATATATTCTCTCAAACACATTTTGTTAAATGATATGATCAAGTTCTGTCAATCAATTATTTTTATCAAATCTTACACATTTCTGAAGAAAATTTGGCATTATCAGTAAATTTGCAAAAATTCATATTAACTTTTATTCTATATTAATTTCTCTCCACCCCAAGTACTCTTGAATCTTACTACATTCATTTTCAAGGATTGTTCTGCATTTAGTTATGAAACTGGTTTTTAATTTTGTAGTTCCCATCGTGAAATTTGTTTTTTATACATATTTTGAAGAAACAAAACAAACAGTTGCATAACATGGAACAATTTTTGTAAATGAACGTACCAACATTCAAAAGTGATCAGGAAAAATTGATATGAAATCTGGTAAATTTACTAATGATACAAAACAACTTATTTAAACTTCTTTTCCCATTGTGACAAGCATGACTAATTGCACTTTCAGTAACTTTTGTGTAAGTTATTTTCTGTTTTAATAAGTACAGCAAATTTTAAATGTATTATATATAAACACAGAGAAAAGCAGAAAACAGACACTACCAATGATATGATATGATAAAAAATGTTTGATACAAAATTTAGCAAGAAGAAAATAGAGAAAAATATATATATTCTTTTTATAATAATATTGTCCGAAGCAAGGCATTTTACTGCCACTTTTTTTCCAGGGGTTACATAGGGAAAAATTTATGAGAAAGAGTAACAGGTTATAGGGGGTGTCAGGAAGTGGGTAAGAAAAGAATGAGAATACTGCTGAGAGTAGAGTGGATGGAGAAAGGAGCATGAGTAGCTGCTGGAGTAGAATTTGTGTTTCCATTTTATTGGTTTCACAGTAAAAAGGTGGGACCTAGTTGCTAATCTTGTGGCTCGAGTAAATTTATATATAGGGGGCATCAGTGAGCTAAGTTCATTGAAGCAGAAGCTGTGAAAGTATTTGTAGAAGAGACACAGAGAAGCCACATTGTGCCAGTGAGAATGTGACTGTATCTGAGCTGCCAAGTCGGGATCAATCACATTACAGCAGGTGGATAGCAGGAGCACCTGACCAGATATGGCAGCAGTATTCAATGCTTGGGCAGATGGTAGATTTATATATGTGCAGGATTGTTTCAAATGGGATAAACTTCCTGGCCCTACACAGAGAACCGACCTTCTTAACAGGAGATTTAGCTGTGAATTCTATATAGTTATTCCAATTGGGGTCTGTTGTGAAAGTTAACCCGAGGAGGTGCAGTGTTTTGCTTTCAGGGAGACTAGCCATGCTAATGGGTGTATCTGTGAAGGTTAATAGATAGCAGCTTTTGTTTTTAAAATTTATGAGCCATTTCTTACCCTACACTAAGCTGTCACACTAAGCTACCTGGGTTCCAACCATGAGATATCTTCAGACAGAAGAACTTTCTGCTTTAAGATATCTCACGGTTAAATCCTGGGTAACTTATTTGCTAAGTAAATATATATATATATATAGTCATCTGCAGACAGATCTGTTTCACTGTATCACAGCTCATCAGTATGGTTAGACTCCAATTACTGTTAACCCAGGATTGAAACCCGACCGAATTGGTGTCAGTCGGCAATTCTAGCTCTGAGCTATGGGCACTCGGTAGAAGAAGGCAGAATTTTTAGCATATACATTATCATTATACACACCCAATAGCCAGAGTGCTCTAATTCATTACGGAATGAGCAATATATATATGTGTATGTGTGTGTGTTTATGAGAGAAAGAGTTATAATTAACTGTTTTCTGTGTGAACCAGGCACCAAATATTTACATTTAGGTAAATGTCCTTGTGTTTCTTATTATAGCAATATTTTAGCTGTTGTGTTCTCTGGCCCTATTCATGTGTATCAATTTGAATAATCTTTAAGGAATTTTAAACTAAACACTTTATTTAATCATAAAGATAGACTGTTTTCATTCTGTTTAAGGATACCTTGTCCTATCAATTTAAAAATTTACCAAATAACACAAATCACATCACTGGAGAATTTTCCATCATGATGTTTCCCATTACATCAAACAAAAGGTTGGTAAGAAAATCCCCCTCAATATTAGAAAGAGCAATAAAAGCTCCTGTACATAAGAAACCTATTTTTCTGAAGAATTGTTTTAAAAAGAAAGATTTTATGAATTTCAAATGAAAGTAGCACTGGCTAACTGGTCAATATAAGGAAAGGACTAATATCACCATTACCTAATATTAATTTTGATATGTATTGATGTATTCATTTTGCTGAAATACTACCAGTCAAATATCGGCAGATAAAAATGTTACCTGTTACTGAGAAGAGATCCTAATATCATCAAGCTGTCTTCCATTAAAGCAACAGTTTCTGCAGTAGTGTCCCCTGAAAAATAACAATGAACTATCTTAAAATTGAAAATATTTCAAAATCTGCTGACCTATGAAAACTAATGTGTATACACATCTCTATTTTTAAAGATGATTTTACCTGGTTAGTAGGGAGTCAGTCAGTCAGTTAAGTGCCATATGTGATAAAAGCTTGGGCGATCATGTCTTGAAAGAGACATGACTGACTGGGCAGAAGATTATCCCGAAGTAGGTTGCCATTGCTTTCTGCGTTAGACTGGTTGCCGACCAAGGCTATAGAACCCAGTCTGTCCTGTTATTTAACCCATAACTGGAAGGAATAGATGGATTAATACCTTTCCCAAGGGTATTTGCGTGTAAGTGAATGCAATGAATTTGGCTGGAATTCGAACTCGGCTCCCCAACTTCTCGTTCTGAGCTGATATTCAATGCACCACAATGCACATAGTGGGGGGAGATAACAATAATACAGACTGTAACAAAAATTTTCAGGGAATTTGAACAAAATGAGTTAGTGTGCAAAAGGCAGGCAAGAAATTATTCTGAAGGAGACGGTGGAAACTACATAATTTGAATGTAAAGTAATTATTTTCATTATTTACATTGTTTAGACTGTTGTCCTCATCTTTGTTGGTTGGATTCACTGACTTGACCCAATGAGTTCTTTCAATACCTGGCTACAGCAGAAGTGAGCTAAAAACTTAAAGAGAGAACTGATAATGAGATATCTGGAAGAAGCATGACTCATGGAACTAGAACTTGATCCTGACTTGGCAGTCTGCTTTCAGTTACTTTCTTATTTGACCTGATGCAACCTCTCACTGTCCTCTCACTGTCCTCTAAAACCAGTGATTCAACACTTTTAATAAAGCGAAGGAAGCTTGTTTACATTTTTTTTATTCAAAGCCAACAGACTTATCTGGGACAGATTTCTATGCTGGCTGATTGCTGGTAGAAGATTGTTTGAGTGTGAGTTTTGTTTAACGGCATATCAACCTCTGTGGGTTATTTAATGCCAAAAACATTGGGGTTTTAAGGTCTTTTTTTTAATGTTCAGTTATAGTGAAAAGGTCGATTTAGTCAGATTTTGATGAAAGATTTTTTTAATTTATTTCTTTATATCTTCTAGTTATGTATTCAAAAATGTATTGCTGGTAATAATTTTTTTCTTTCAAAAATGTGTTATGGTAATTTTTTTTTTTAAATGTATATTTTTCTATAAAAGTCTATTTTATGTATATATTTCTATAAAAGTCTTTTTTCTTTAACAGTGTTTTGACCCCAAACAGGTGCTATCACTACAGGTCAGAGTAGACCTGGGAACAACAGCAATTAATACTCCTCACAACCTCCTAATCAGAGCCCTTGCTGCCAAATGCAATTTACCGTCATACTCAGGACCAGTAGAAGATTGTCAAGAATTTATTTTGAAGAATAAATGTTGGTGTTTCTCCATAGAATTTTGTTATTTTTTTTCAACTTCCTAAGTAAGTCAGGATTTACTGACCAAACTAATACATTTACATATTTTTTTTTTTTTGTTGTTAGATGTTTGGAAACTGACCTTTCAATAGGAGTTCTCCTCGACTCTTGAATGATGAAAATTGGAAGTTATGCGTATTCCAGTCAAGTATCACTTGTTTCAATTTGGCTTCAATGTCTTTCTCTTTCACAGCAGATATACAAACATCCTAGAAAACAAAATCTGAAGTGCTTACAAAAAGCATCAGTATTCAAAATTCCCACAAACCAATTCTCTAAAACAGGAAAATATTGTTAAAAACAAAAGGGAAGTGGAGTGAAATGGTATGTAATATCAATCTGCCTGTATGCTAGTAAGTGCTGGACATCTTCCTCACAGATAAAGAGGAGATTTCAAACAACAGAAATGTGGTTCTACAGAAGGATACTGAGAATTCTGTGGGTAGGAGAATTGAGAAAAGTTTTAAGGAAAGCAGAAACAAAAAAGATGGAACACTCTCTTGCATGAAAGTTTTTACTGGCATCTTCCAGAATCCACCATTCCCATCCACTTGCAAACACATTTAGTCCAGGAATGTGATGCAAAGCATATAATGACTAATTTCAACACAAGGATTACCCAGACCACCTTCAGAAGGGTGGAGGTAACAGATCTCCCAACATACCTTGGGAGCTTTGCCTCCCCACAAGAACAACAAAACCCTAACTAATTGCTTGTGTATAAAAGTACAGAGAATAAAGGAAAAATGGGTAGATGTACAAAGCATATACTATCATCTTTCTCTTTAAGGAAAGATCCCTCCAGGATCACATTAATTGAAATGTCAAATCAAATCAGACCACTCCAAAGGGATACTGGACACATAAGCCCCAGAGAGAAGAGACTTATCCTTTATGGTAACATCCATTATGCAAAACCTACCCAGTGGATTCGTGAAGACAAAAGCACACATTGCATTCAAAGACTTGTTCACTAACCAAGAAACATTTCTGAAGCATCTATTAGAACATGCTGAATAAAGAACAACATCCTTAGATAGAATGTATCATGGTCACGAGTTGAAAACTGATTCTTCTCTATACAACATACATCCACATTGAGATGTTGAAGATCATGAGCAAGACTTGCCATGCTTTGGCCATTTCTATTTTTTGAAGTTTTTTCTTTTCTAGTCAAAAAGAGAGAGTGTGAATATTTCTATTTTGGCAAACATGAAAACATTTTTGAGACAAAAAACTGAAAGGAAAAGCAAAAAACAAAACAAAACTAATTAAAATATCTTTACTTATAAAGGTTTGATGTATGGAAATAAAAAAATTACTTTAAAGCAATGAACAATAAAACAACAAAAAAGGGAGGTCTTTCAAATTTAATAAATAAAAAAAATCAATGCAAAATATTAAAAAACTTAAAAGAATGAAATCAAACACACATTTAACAAAAAAAGATTTGACTAAAATGAAAACAAAATGACTGAAATTAAACAATTTATAGAAATTCAATGAAAGTCTAAAATAAAAATTTAAACTAGAAAATAAAATTAAAAAAAAAAAAAAGAAAAAAAATTTGGCTTAAAGCTGAGTGGATTTTAAAAATAAGGAAAAAAATTAAACACTTGCAACAAAATCAAAAAGCAAAAAAACAATAAATAAATTGAAATAATATTGCAACCTCCCCACCCCATAAAAATAACCTTACACCAGAAAAAATAAAATTAGCTTATTGCCGAGAGAAGAGGGAATAAAATAAAAAATAAAGTAAAACTACGAATGAAAAACAAACTATAAACATTGCAACAAATACAATTAATCTAAACTTATTTATAAATGGAACTTTGTGTGTGTGTGTGTGTGTGTGTGTGTGTATCTGTTACCTATAGACTCCGAAATGGCTGAACCAATTTTCTTGAAAATTTACACAGTGTGAGTGTTCTTAGCTAGATGTGTCGAGGTACCCCTGATAAATATTGAAAATCGATAATTGAAAAATCAGGTTCTAGAAGGAGTGGTCCGATTTTAATCAAATTTGATACACTCATAGACAAAGATATAAGAAACGATATTCAGAAGTTTCAAGGTTGCAGTTCTTACAATAGTGCAGAAAATTGATAATATATATATATATATATATATATAAAAGGCAAGATGTTTGTGTGTGTGTGTGTGTGTCTGTCTATCTGCCTGTATGTCTGTATTTTTTTTCAGCCCTTTTATTTTAGTTTTTGCTTCGGGTTTGGCTCTAAGTAGCTATAATTGTAGTTCTTAGTCTCAGCCATGATACCATTTAATCAGAGGACTTATTTAGCCTTCAAAATTCAGTTTACGATGAAAAAACACTTATTTGATATCGATACCAGGAAATCAAAATTTGACTTACATCCATTCATTTTCTTTCAGTTTACGGTTTCGCTTTAACTGGAAACAACTATTGTTTTTTAGTCTTTTGTGCCAATGTCCAAAGAGTCTGAGATCCAGGACCATGGATTAGTTTTAAAGCTTACATTACACCCGAGCAATGCCGAGCTATACTGCTAGTATATATATATATATATATATATATTAGGTGCGATTGATAAATTGTCGCAATTATTTTATGATTTCAAATATTCTTTAGGCTGAGTCTGAGCTCCAGGACCATGGATTAGTTTTAAAGCTTTCATTACACCCGAGCAACGCCGAGCTATACTGCTAGTGTGCAATTAAATGCAATCAAATAACTTAAAACTTTTTGGTAGTCTTTGAAAAATAAAAAAAGAATAGGAGTTCAAAGCAGAAACACAAAAGCATTGATGCAAGACACAGTGAGAAACAGCAATTTATTAAGTAAGTGAAGGTACACTTTCTAGAAGAAATACTATGGGTTTAATTTTTTTTTTTAATCATATCACCCCAAGCAAAGCGGTAACACCACTGATGTGCAGGGGGCTCCATAAGAGTAAAAAGATTAAGCAGAAGAGAGTGAAGACGACGAACCAGTTAGGAAGGAGCAAGACTGAAAAACAGAAATTCATTAAGCAAGTGAATGTACACTTTGTAGAAGAAATACCATGGGTTTATACTGAGCTCCATAGCAGGATCAATACCAAAGAACAGGTGAGATAGGTCAATCCAACAACAACAAAGCACTAATTACTAATAGGTGGTGGTTGTGAGTTCAATTCCAGTGCTGGGCAATACATACACATAGAATAACAACAAGAGAGACAGAGGAAACAACACATAATATACCTAACAACATTGAATAAGTGGATGCTACAACAAGGATTAGGAGAGATAGCAAAGACAAAATTTATTAAGAGCTACAAAGAAAATTGTGGAGAGCCATGATCCCCTATATCCTGAAAGAACGCAATACATCAAAAATAATTCCAACCTGTAAAGAAATTTTAAAAATACTGGCATTAAATAGGTTTCAATTCCCAGCAGTAAGAAAATGGTTATTGAAAAAAAATAGGAATAATGCTAGAGACCTCAATTTCTTCTTTGTTTGGCAAAAGAGGTGCTTCCATGAGATTTCTTAGCAGGAAGTTGTCAGATTCTACTTCAAATGTGCATCCTGTAATAGAAGACAACCGTTCCCAGTGTCTTCGCTGCAGTGCTTTGTTAGCCATCATCTCCAGGAGGGGACAAGTTTCATTGAAGTCATCAATTGTCTTGCGCAAGTCTTCATAGGCTTGCCACTCTTTCAGAGCTTTTGGTAAGCGCCGGCACCTACAAAGAAAATGAAAAAATAGTTTTCTTTTTTTTACCACTTCCAATTTTAATAGGGTATGTCCTAAGAAAATATCTGTAAAATAATTCCTGTTTGTGCCAGACTATTTTGTTAAGGTCTTGCTAATATAATGTTTTTAGATAAGAGTATCACAGTTTATGTTTTTAGTTATTCTGTATTTTAAAATACCACTATGAAATTGTCAGTATTGAAAATGCAGAAAATACACTCAAATAATAAAGAGATGTAGAGTAAAAACTAATGCAACAAGAGAGAGCTAGGAAAAAGGATTTATTCTTTCATTTTTATTTCCACCACTGTGGGCATTATTATATCCATGATATAATAACACCATAATTTTCAGGGGGAAAAAATGGCTGAAAGAAAAAAGAATGACAAACATGCTTTGTTCTCAGAGAGACTTTTATACTAAGACATACATCAAGTGATATATATATATAGGGTGGATCAAAGTATATATGCATATATATAAGATGGATCGAAGTTAGCAGTAAATAAAACAGTGTTATTGCTGAAATTTATTTGATTTCACTATTAGAATATTGATTAAAAAATACTACTATATGACTATTTATTGCAAACCAAATTAGCACATCATATGTGTGTGTGTGTGTGTGTGTGTGTGTGTGTGTGTGCTAATGAAAAAAAGGTTTTTTTTTTCTTTTACACAATCTTATAAGCAACACTATTTGCATTATTTGGACTATTGGTTCAATCTTCACTGCCATGTTGATGACATTTCAGCTGTTGTACACTTTGGCCTTCTTCAGGTGCTATTTGAACCAAACTCTTTATTACGTGGTATTGTACATGTAATGAGAATGATATGCTCCAGTGATTGTAATAAAGGGTTTGGTTCAAAATTTTTAGCTTCTGAAGAAGGCTGGGCTTACAATGGCTGAAACATTGTAAACATGGCAGTAAAGATAAGGACAACAGTCCAAATAATGTAAATAGTGTAAATACTACCTCATCTCAGAAGTATAGATAAATGTTATAACCAAGTTAGCATATGCTGCAGCCTATAGAATAATCCATACATTCTGTTTAGGATCATGTTCTTTGTACTGTTTGTTTCTTTATGCATGTCTTCCTTATTAGTCTTCCTCAATCTCACTACTTCTGCATGAGATAGTGACTGCAGCCGAGTCGATATCGATCACAGTACAGATTCTCCATTGGATTTTTTCAAGAACCCCAAAGTGAATAGCAGAAGCAACCACCAGATGTGGCAGCAGTATTCAGTACACGGGCGGATGGTAGATTTATATACATGCAGGATGGACTCAGATGGGAAAAACTTCCTGGCCCTGCACAGTGACCTGACCTTCTTAGCAGCAGACTTAGCAATGGATTTAATATAGCCATTCCACTTGAGGTCCGCTGAGAGTGTGAGGCCAAGGAGGCGTAGTGTTTTACTCTCAGGGAGGCTAGCCTGTTCCATGCTAATGGTAGGTAGGAGCGGTTATTTATGATGGTTAATAGATGGCAGCTTTGTTTTGGAAGCATTAAAATTTACGAGCCATTTCTTATCCCAGTCCACTATGGCTTGGAGGTCCTTTTTAAGCATGGCAGTGAGGTTCACTTTGTTGCCCACACCAGATTTTTGATTGAGGCGAGAGTAAACTGTGGTGTCATCAGCGTACATGCCTACTTGGGATCTTATGTCACCAGGGAGATCATTAATGTAAATCAGAAAGAGTGTAGAACCTAGGATAGAGCCTTGAGGAACACCCGCATTTGTATAATAGTTTTGGGAGGCATGTCCATTTAAATTTCACCTTCAATGTGCGGTTAGAGAGGAATGACTGGATTAGGTCAAACAAATGTTCAGTTATAACATAGTTCCGCAGTTTGCGTAGAAGGCCAGCAGGCCATACTCGAATGCTTTGGAGATATCCAAGGCAACGGTTCGAGCTTTGCTATTCTTGTCGACAGCCTGGTATATATACTCGGTGATGGTTGTTAGCATATCAGCAGTAGACCTGGTGAAGTGAAAACCACACTGTTTGTCTGAGAGGAGCCTGTGGGCTGTGAGATGCTGAACCACCTTGGCGTTGATAATGGCTTCGAACACTTTGCCAAAGATCGAAAGAAGGCTGATAGAGCGGTAATTTGTGGGGTCCGAGGGTTCTCCGTATTCTTAAATATAGGAACTACAGAGGAAGACTTCCAACAGGCAGGAAAGCAGGAAGCAGATAGGCAGAAGTTGTAAAGCTTAGAGAGGAAAGAGGAGAGTTCGGGGGCACATTTCTTCAAGACTATGATTGGGATTCTGTCCCCTCCACTCACTTTGTTAGGGTCAAGTTTTGAGATAATGTTAGAGACCAGCAAATGTGTAATGTGGACGTCATTCAGTTCAGCCTCAGTTCTAGGTGGGAAGTCGGGTGTAGAAACTCCAGATGAATCCAGTCTCAAACTGGTTGAGAATCTGCGAGCAAAGCATTCAGCCTTGTCCACTGAGGAGGTGAGGACCTCAAGTTCATTGACTAGGGTGGATATTGAAGTCTTACTCTTGTTAAGCATGTCTTTACAGATTCGCCAGTAGTCTTTGGCATCAAACTTACAGGATGCTATGCGTTGCTTCATTCTGGCAGCAAACAACATCTTAGCTTCGTTAAGTATCTTTTTACACTTATTATGAGCTGAGGCAAAAAGGTGCCTGTTTTGGTCTGACGTGTAGCTTCGATAGAGCTGGAAGAAATGATTCTGGTGAGCAATGGTAGCCGAGCAAGCGGGCGAGAATCAGGGAGACAAATGGGATTTAAGCTGAAATTTCCTGGCAGGGATGAAAGCATCGATGCCAGCCTTAACCCAGGAAGAGACCTCTGATGCACAGCCTTCGATGGGAAGACTAAAAACATTGTTCCAAGGGATGTCGCAGAGGAAGTCACGGAACAAATCCCAGTCTGCTCTTTGGTAGCAGTAGGATATTCTGCTGGTCTGGGTTTCTTGAGTAGAGTGAGAGTGGAATGAGATATTGACGGAAACTACGGCATGGTCAGAGTTTCCGAGAGGGCAGAGCTGCCTGGTAGTGCAGGAGTCTGGGATGGAAGTGAAACAGAGGTCTAGTAGTGAGTCCGTTCCGTTTGTAATGTTATATGGTCTATATGATAATACTAACCAGAATAAACAGGAGACAAGTCAGTGTGGAGATATGAAGTAGTAGCCATCATGTCGGCTTTCTTTATTATCTTACGGGGTCTCTGTGGGGCTGGAAGTATCTATTTTTCTATCTTTATTTTTTCGGTTTATAGTCTAAGGTGGACAACTCGTATAATATAACATGATTAGAGTTATTGGAGAAACATGTGGGGAAGTCCACCACTTGCGTAAGAGATTGGGTGATTGAAAAATTCATGGTGTGGACACCAGCAAGGCCGGTGACACCTCCTGCAGAGATTATCCTGTGGTTGTTGCTGGTGAAGTTTTCATTGTTTGGCTATCTAATTTTGCATAATCTCAAAATATTGATGTTAATTTTGCCCATCTCTAGCTTGACAATCTCAAACTGAGCATAGTTGTTCAGCGATCTAATGTTCCATGTTCTAGGGTAATGTTCTTAACTCTTTACTATTATTTGCTTATTACATGTGAGTTATTAAATAAATGTATTACATACTATTAAAAATGTGATAATTATGGATGGTCAATGATCAATCACAATTTTCTTTTTTTATTCTAGAAGAAACAAAATTTTATATCTGACCTGTTCTGGAAATCCAGAAGTTCATTGTTGATCTTGTCGATATCAATATCTGTCCATGGAACATCATAATAACCATTGACGCTTTCCAAGACTGTATTATAGAGTTGATACAATTTCTGCAGTAGATTTAATTCTCTTTTGATTCTTTGCAGGTCAGGATACTGTGTGACAGGAAGGCCAAACAATTCCTCCCCACCAGAATAAGTGATGTATTTGGTCCAAAGTTCATCAAATTGGGACTGGAAAATATTCAAACGATCTGATGCTTCACTTGGTTTGATTCCAAGCTCCATTGGACCCCTAAAAAGTAAATATAAATAAAATTAAGTAAATGTCTTTTAAATAACGAAAATTATTGGCACATTTTTTGATGTGTAACAAAACTCTGGATCTTGATTGGTCATCAAATCTCAAAATACGTCAGAGAAACGGTTTTTCCACAGCTAAAGAAAAAATCATTCTGGAAGCCACCCCACATGACTGGATTCAATATTTAAGGATGGTCTCTAACCGGTCACAACAGTCAGTCAGGGGAGGTGGTTTGCTGACTCACATCTAAAATGTAACCACTTCAAATCAACCCGGAGATAAGGTCAGGTTGCACCTTGTTCTCTTTCTCCTTATCTCTCTCAACAATTACTGCTACAAACATTTTGTACTAACTTTTAATACCTCAACTTTATCATTGAACACAAACTATATCCTTAATTTCTTAATGTTTCTCACGGAACATTAACTTCTACAACTTGTGTTATTCTTTCCTATTAATAAATTTCTATTTTAACATTCAAAATGTATATTTTATTATTCCACTCTTCTACACTAATCCAAACTTTCGAACTGCCAACCAACCTTCTGAAGATAATTAAACATAAATCCTGTAAGCTGCAGGCAGTTTGGTTAAGACTTACACAAGGCCAAACCAAGAAAAATTAACCAGATCGCTACTACTTCAGATGTCAAACAGTCCACTGTTTTACCCACACTATGAAAAATAGCAGCCTATATTGTTAAATTCTAGGTGCCATTTCACTTTATTTTAAACAACTGACAATCAGTTTTATCAAAGTACAATGTTTATTTGATCACATTTCTTACGTTGTGGAAATTTCTTCTGGCTTCTTGCTTTTCAATCAACTTTGTTTTTAAAAATTTAAATGCAATTCAATTATTATTTTGTATTTTTTTAATTCATATTTTTTTATTGTTCTCTCTTTTTAATAATTGTTTTCTTTTTTTCATATTCTCTCATGCTCAGTATTTCATCTTTGTGTCTGTTGGAACAACAAATATAACAAATACAGTTAAATATATTTTCAAACCCAACACTATTCATTTTGTTTTATTCTCACCAGCCAGGATACAGCAAGGTTGGGTGGGATAACAAATTACAGACTACAAGTAGTGTATTGTTCAGCAGCCATGTTGTTGTTCTGTCTTACCTCTTTTTGCGAAGAGTCAATAAATCAGGAGAGAGTTGTCTCCCCTAACAGTGTCTTAGTAGATTTTTTGACTTGCTTAGAGCAAAAAAAAAAAAAGGATTATATTGAACGCCTCATTTGATCTTGAAACATTTAGTTATGTATGCATGTCACCCTTTTGGCAAGATTTAAAACTTAACAATACACTATAAAATTCTCTATCGTTAGGATACTGAGCATGGTATTTAGCAAAACTAAAGATAATCTGCATTTAATTAAAATGCAAATTCAAGTGAGTAATTGTTTATAGTTTGTATGCATGAGTGAGTTGAATGCTTATATATATATATATATATATATATATATATATATATAACATTATATATATATATATAAGCATTATATATATATATATATATATATTTATATATATAAGCATTATATATATATATATATTTATATATATAAGCATTATATATATAAGCATTATATATATATATATGTGTGTGTGTGTGTGTGTGTGTGTGTGCATATATATATATATATATATATGCACACATACATACACATATATGTGTGCATATATATATATATATATATGCACACATACACACACAGTTCAGTTTGACAGTAGGTGGAAAAGGTAATATTATTACAATGGAGTTCATTATAACTATGCTATTTGTGCCAGATTATTTTAAATTTTATAACTAAATATTATCTGTTTTCTTTCCAGATAATTCCGAGAACCCATACTGGCAAATGATTTAAATACTAATATAAGAAAATGGGTGTTAAATGAGTATTGGAAATCTTAACATGCCAAAACTGTTGGAACAAAATAGGTTAACACATTTGGTACTCAAGCTCCAAAGAGACAAACCATTTACCCCATTTGTGACAAAATTTAATTGCCAATGTAATAATCATATTAGTAAATATAACTGTATAACTGTATATAAGAATCTCAAAATTCCCTTTAAAAATAATTATGCCTTTTTAAGTAAAGGCCTTTTTCTAATACTTCAACGTTTTTGGGAAGTTAGGTTTTTGAATATGTCCAGTGTCTGTAATATATAAAAATTTTTTTCTTTCTTTTCTTTTTCCCTCCCTTCCTTCCTTTATCTCTCTTATCTCCCACCTTTTTTCCGTGTTGCTTAACCTTACATCAATTCAACATGGCCATCTGTTAATTTTTAAGTTACAATTCTCTTTCCTTTTTTTGCGAGCCCAGACAATGTCTATTTTTTCTTTTCTTGTTTATTTGATTTTATTGTTTTATCTTTTTCTTTTTTATTTTCTTTTTTAATTTCTTTTCAAATCTATTTAAAAAGGAATATTAGACTGATTTTTCTCCAGTTTCTGAAAGGATTTTTCTGTTGCTGAGGTGATGTGTTATCCCCCGTGGGGAATTTTCATATCGAAATAGTCATCCAACATCATTGAATTAATCCTTTCTTAATTTATATATATATATATATATATATATATACAATCATTAACGCTAGAACAGAAATACTAAATAAGTGTAGAATGCACAAAATGAAGTTTCTTGCTTAGACTATCGGTGTTACTGTAAACCCCCCCCCCCCCCCAATTTTTTTTTTTTTTTTTTTCCTTTCAACCCCTTCCCCCAAATGGGTTAGTCTTAATAGGTGTCTATTTATTTGATTAGTCCTTGGTCTGCCTTTGCCCTGACGAGCCGTTGTGCGAAACCGCGGTAGGTCTTGGCGATCTTGCGATTTTTTTCGTGTATATATATATACATATATATATATATATATATATATATACATCCATGTTCATTTATTCTCAAAGCCATTGGGCTAACAGCCATATTGAATTGACACACTGGTTCTTGTATGATCACTGAAGTTAAGCACTGTCAAGCCTGGTCAGTATCTAGATGGTTGGCTGCTTGGGAATACAAAGTAAGCAGTAAGTTTTGATTTGTGAGTAGTGGAATAAATAATGGCTCATCATTGTAGAGCACAGTTCCGATTTCAGCCAAGTTTGTTATACTCCCTTACATGCAAAATACCATTGAAAAAGGCATGAATCCAGTTCTCCCTGTAAGTTAAGGTTAATTAGTAGGACTTGTATCAGCAAATCAGTATTATCTCCAAAAAATTCTTACAATCTAAAAATATTTTCTTGCTTTAAAAAAACCTGCAAAAGATTAATAAACCTGTTACAAATTTGTCTATCTTTCTTTCTTTCTATTTTATTTCAATCAATCAGTCAGTCAGTCAAGCCGACTAAAATCATAGACAAGTCATTTTACGAACAAAAAACTTTTTCTTAGAAATGTGCATGCGTTAACAAAATAGTTGTCAATTGAAGAAAAACAGTTTTTACTATACAAAGTGAATGTGGGCCGGTGATTGCATAGTAGCAAACACCCATTGTGATAATTTTTTTTTTTTTTTAATCATATCACCCCGAGCAGGGCGGTAATGCCACTAATGTGCAGGGGGCTACATAAGAGTGAAAAGATTGGAAAAGAGAAAACTGGAAACCACATCCTAAACAGGGAACAAGGGATGAGCCTCTTCACCTGTTCTACAGACGTGGGTGGAGTGTGAACCGGGCGATAGTTTAGTCTATCTACTCCAATTGAAAAAAAAAAGAAAAGGAGTGAAAAGATTGGAAAAGAGAAAGCCGGAAACCACATCCTAAACAGGGAACAAGGGATGAGCCTCTTCACTTGTTCAATAGATGTGGGTGGAGTGTGAACCGGGCAATAGTTTAGTTGATCTGCTCCAGTTGAAAAGAAAAAGGAGTGAAAAGATTGGAAAAGAGAAAACTGGAAACCATATCCTAAGCAGGGAACAAGGGATGAGCCTCTTCACCTAAACTCTGATTGGTTGACAAGATGGTATGATGAAAATTGGTTGGAATTTCAAATCCATGAGGAGAAAATTATTTTCAGTTAGTTAGTTGGCCATAAGCTCTCGAGGTGATGAAGAGTATTTGACAGATTGGATAAGCCCACACCCCAAGCCAACTTTTATAAGGCGCACTTACAACAGTAGTCATGAGCAGGACAAGAAGACGAGTTCCCCTTTTTTGTCTGACAAAAAATATAAATCTGACTGAAACTGAATTTTAAGATTTTAATGAAAGTAAAGCCTCGTCCAGTAAAATTGAATCATGAGATGAAGTATTCCTTGCTTAACCCTAAGATGAATGTTCGTGAAGATTAGGAGAAATGAAGATGAATTTAGAAAAACGCTTTAAATCCTCTTTGTGTTAGTTAATTGGTCCAAAATATTTCATTTTCTGGTCTTCTTATCTTTTTCTTATTTTATAACAGAAGTTACATGTAAAGCTTCCCTGATTTTTGTAAGTATTTAGTCACAAATGGCTATACTCAGGCCCAGCAGATGTCTGCCATTTTGCATCCAGGTACAGTATTTTCTTCCTCATTTTTATTTGAGGGTTACCTTCTTGTTAGGTGAAATAAAAGTATATATATATATATATATATATATATATATACACAAAATGGCTGGCCACTCGTATTCAAGGACACCCGTCTACCAGGTTGGGTAGCTAATCCCTATTGTAGACACCTGCTCAGGCACACATGTTTATTCAACAATAACAGAGCCTGCCTGTGATTTATACCGCAACTATGCTGAGCAAACCTTACTTACAGTTTCTGGGAGAGAATGCATAATCTAGCGTGAACAACAGTCTGAACAAAGTCAGGACACTCAAACCCTCGGTCACAATGACTTGTGACTTCGAGCTAGCCCAACCATCAACAACTCCTCTATCCAATTTCACTCACAAGGCTTGGGTAGCCCCGTGGTATGGTTTTCCAAAGGTGCTGCATGCTGTGATTGCCTCTTCCAGACAGATATCAAGAAGTCACTTTCCTGACAAATCGACCATGGTGAGATTAGAACCTGGACTTCATGCTCAGAAAGTGAACTTTATAACCACTCCACCATGCACCCATATATATATATATATATATATATATATATATATATATATATATATACTATCCATTTCCTTTCTACATTCCTGATTAGGGCAAGACGTAACACCACTCTTTATTTCCAAACAAATTTTCCATTCGAAAGTAAGACCTAGTTTAACTATTGAGCGGGTGCTTATCCAAGATTAAATTAATAAGTTGTCTAAACAACTTGAATATTACGTTAATTTTAGATATAGGTGTTAATTCAAAATTAAAAGATTTTTGGTCCTTTTTTGATTTCTTTTGTTTCTGTAAATACTTGGCAAATGGTAATGAATTTGGCCAATAATGTGTTTCTTTGAAATTTGAAAAATAGCTTGCCTTTCTTATTCTTTCCAGATTTGGATGTGATTCAAATATTGAAGATAAGCACATTTTCAACTACTTGAGTATCCACCTTTCGAAGATTGAAAGTGCGGTTTTGTCTGAGGGGTTGGAATTTTAAATTCCCCCGATTAAGAACGATAAAGAAGAGACACTGGCAGCATTTGAGGTGTTTTCTCAACTTGTACACCATGTTCCTTGCTCATGTTGTTACAATGAAGTCCAGGTTGAAGAAGTTGAATTATCATTATAGCAACTCCCCTGTTGACTTGTTTATATGTTTCAAATCTAAAGTTGACTCTCTTCAAACGAATAAACTTGTGACTTCACTTATCAAATCTCGATATGTGAAGTCACAAGTTTATTCACCTGAAGCACGTAAACTTTAGACTCAAAACACGTGTAGCAACACAAATACTATTATAGACATTTAATATATCATACAAAAAACAAGTAATATAAATAATAGTAACAACAATAAATCTAGACTTTAAACAAAATTTTCAGTTTTTTGCACTTTTTTCTCATATATATATATATATATATATATATATAGTTTATAAAATAATTTTATGCCAGATGGAGGAAATATTGTAAAAGAGGCTGGTGATATGAGCTAGTTAAGCTCATTGAAATGAACTATAGTTTATAACTAATATGACATGTTGAGTTTTCCTTTATACACTTCATATCGCTCTGGTTAACACCCATCGAGCTCTCTATATGGATTTACCTATTAATAATTTATATTAAAGAAATCTTGTTGGATTATCCTCACCGTTTACGGAATGACAACTATACCTATATATATATATATATATATATATATATATATACACACAAATACACAATGATCTTTGTTATTGGGTATTACCTATTTATTATACATTAATATTTCAAGACCTGACGCATGTCAAGTCTCACAGCTTTGCCCTCTCGGCAACTCCGACCACGCTGTAGTCTCTCTCAGTATTTCTTTCCAGTCTCACACACCCCAGGAGCCCCCTACCTATAGGACCTCCCACCTCTACCAAAAAGCTGACTGGGATGCCTTTCGCGATTTCCTCTGCGACGTCCCTTGGGGAAAAGTGTTCGACCTATCAGTTGATGACTGTGCCTCAGAGGTTTCGTTATGGGTGAAAGCTGGCATTGATGCCTTCATACCCACCAGGAAGTATTGCTTAAAACCTCATTCCTCTCCGTAGTTCTCTCTGGCCTGCTCAGCCGCCATTGCCCACAGGAACCATTACTTCTGTCTATTACGGAGACAGTCAACTGATCACAATAGGCGCCTGTTCACATCTGCTCGCAATGAGTGCAAGAGAACCCTAAATGATGCCAAACAGTTGTTTGCTGAGAGAATGCAACAGCACATAACTGACCGCAAGTTCAGCTCCAAGGACTATTGGAGGATTTGTAAATGAGTGCTCAACAATAGGAAATCCTCAATACCTCCTTTAATCCATGGATTTGAGGTTCTCACGTCATCTGAGGACAAAGCTGAGTGCTTTGCCCTCAGATTCTTATCCAATTCTACATTCGACTCATCCAGAGTACACCCACCCGACTTCCCTATTAGAACTGAGGCCAAACTGCACGACATATATATTACCCTGACAGTAGTATCCAGAGTAATTTCAAAACTCGACCCCCATAAGGCGTGTGGAGACGATGGAATCCCGGTGATAGTCCTTAAGAGGTGTGCTCCTGAACTTTCCCCTGTCCTCTCTAAACTATTTAACTACTGCCTTTCTGCTTCCTGCTTTCCTGCATGCTGGAAGTTCTCTTCAGTCGTTCCTGTATTTAAGAATTGTGGTGAACCCTCGGACCCATCCAACTATCGCCCTATCAGTCTTCTACCGATATTCGGGAAAGTATTCGAGGCTATAATCAATGCTGAAATAGTTCATCATCTCACCACCCACAAACTGTTCTCCGACAGGCAATATGGATTCCGCTTTGCCAGGTCAACGGCCGACCTGTTAACAACCATAACGGAGTACATGCTACAGGCCCTTGATGAGTCTGACGAGGCTCGCGCGTTTGCTCTGGATATCTCCAAGGCTTTCGACAGGATTTGGCACTCTGGCCTCCTATGCAAACTATGCGGTTATGGTATTACCAGTCACCTGCTTGACCTAATCCAATCTTTCTTAAATAACCGCAAAATGAAGGTCGTTCTGAATGGGCGTGCCTCTTCGTTCTACAGCACGAATGCTGGTGTCCGACAGAGCTCTATTCTGAGCCCGACACTCTTCCTTATTTTCATCAACGACTTCCCAGATGAGATCAAGTCCCAAGTAGGCATCTACACAGATGACACTACAATATACACCTGCACCAGTAAGAAACCTGTCGTGGCGGACAGACATAATCTCGCTGCTGACCTTGAGCAGGATGTACACTCTGTGGTGAACTGGAGCAAGAAGTGGCTTGTCAACTTCAATTCATCTAAGACCAAGCTGTTGTCTGTCAACCATTACAGGCAACCTCTCCTGCCTCCCATAAGCATGGACCAAGCGATTCTCCCGGAGAGTAATACACTATGCCTCCTCGGACTTACCCTGTCCTCAGACCTCAAATGGAACCACTATATTGAATCCATAGCAAAATCTACTGTTAACAAGGTTGGGTCACTATGTCGATCCAGGATGTTTTTTCCACCTGAATCCATCCTGCATATATACAAGTCAACCATTCGTCCATGCATGGAGCACTGCTGCCATTCATGGTCAGGTGCCCCTGCCGTTCTCCTCAGTGTTCTCGACAGGCTCCAAAGGAGAGTCTGTAATGTGATAGGTACTGATCTGGCGGCTCGACTGCAGCCACTTCCCCATCGTCGAAATGTGGCCTCCCTTTGTCTGTTCTATAAATACTTTCATGGATTCTGCTCAGACGAACTTAAGTCACTGATGCCTCCTCAACAGGTGTTTACTCGTGCAACCAGACTGGCAACTGGGTCCCACCCATTCACAGTCAGGTTAGCCAAATGCAGACGACAATTCTACTCCTGCAGCTTCTTCTCTCGCACTTCCCGCCTGTGGAACTCGCTCCCGTATTCTTGCTTTCCTGACGGCTACAACCTCCAGAAATTTAAATGCAAAGTCAATACTCATCTACTAACCACTGGACTCTAGCTCTCTCCCCACCCCTGTATAACCTTCCCTTTCTCTCCACCTATGTATCTGTCATCGCACCTGCTTTCTCAGCTTTCTATTGTTCCTTTCTAACTAGTTTGTACTACTCACTATTTTCTAATTAATCTTTTTACATTTATGTAGCCCCCTGCACATCAGTGGCGTTTCCGCCTTGCTCGGGGTCAAATGATTAAAAAAAAATAAAAAATAAAAATCTCATTTTCAGAATGGTAGGAGAGCTTGTTTTCAAGTTCCATGCCTTTATATATATATATATATAGAGAGAGAGAGAGAGAGAGTGTGTGAGAGACAGAGAGAGAAAGATAAAGGCCTTAAAGGAAAGCAAATGCCTTTTTATTTTTTTTTTGAGGACTCAGTACAGATGTATATGAAGTCTGCTAAACCATGAAAAACAAATACAAAAATTAAAAATACCAGAATTTTTTTTTCTTTTTTTCAACCATATTTCATTCCCTGATGAAGCTTTAAGAAAAGCAAATCAGGTAAGATTTATAAACATATTCTATTTTTTATTATCATATATATATATATATATATATATTTTTTTTTTTTTCTGACTTCTTTTCATTTACCATCTTCATCTCCAACAAACATTTTTTATTTTAAGCCAACTTATTTACTAGTTGACCACAGAAACATTTATACTGGTACAAAAAAAAAAAACAAAAAAACAAACTATTTCTCTCTCAAGATAACACTGAAGAATGTTTGTTGGGATACTCACTTTTTGTCATAACTATCCACAAATTGATTAACAGTAGCAACATACTGCTCGACTCCAGACAAAAGGTCTGCTTTAAAATCAGGCTGGATTTCTAACAAGCGAAGTTGAACTTCCTGGGACTGTCAAGAGAAAAAGAAAGCAAAAACATCAACAATGTGGACTTGTATTTATGAGACTAAGCCAATTCTAGCATGCATCACCTTTATATTTTTAATTATTTTAATAGGTTAAGGCAAAAGATATTGTATGCTTGTAAATAAATTTATCATTCATAGCTTCGCTGGGAACTTAAGATAAATAAATTAAGATAATTTATTTAAGATAAATAAATTAAGACAGACTAAACACTGATTAAAAAACTGCTTTTTAAACTTATTCATGCAAAGTTAATCTATTTATGATCAAAATTAAATGATACACAGATTCAATGTAAACAGTGAAAGGCAAAAAATGTATCCGAGTTTTAGATAGTAAAAAATGGAAAAATGGATAACAAGAGCAGTGAAAGGCTGCAAAATTTGTCATGGCAACACTGACATCATCTCAGCAATTAGCAAGAGATGATTACTTACTATTATTTTAATGACTTTTTGAAATCCAAAATAATTTTGTCTTTACGAAAAATTAAATTTATTAAAATTAATGGTTCTACATAATGCTGCTTATTTAATCTAATCTAATCTAAACTTATTCATAAATGGAACTTTGTGTCTGTGTATGTGTGTCTGTTACCTAAACACTCCAAAGTGGCTGAACCGATTTTCTTGAAAATTTACACAGTTGTACTATAAGCATCTGCGAGTTTTCTTAGCCAGATTTTGTGTCGAGGTACCCCCGATAAATATCGAAAATCGACAATCAAAACAATCGGGTTATAGAAGGAGTGGTCTGATTTTAATCAAATTTGATACACTCATAGACAAAAACATAAGAAATGCTATTAAGAAGTTTCAAGGTTGCAGTTCTTACAATAGTGCAGATAGGCAAGATGTTTTTGTGTGTGTGTCTGTTTATCTGCTCGTATGGCTATTTTTTTCAGCCCTTTTATTTTAGTTTTTGCTTCGGGTTTGGCTCTAAGTAGGTATAATTGTAGTTCTTAGTCTCAGGCATGATATTATTTACTCAGACTACTTATTTAGCCTTCAAAATTCAGTTTACGATGAAAAAACACTTATTTGATATCGATACCAGGAAATCAAAATTTGACTTACATCCATTCATTTTTCTTTCAGTCTATCGTTTCGCTTTAACTGGAAACAACTATTGCTTTTTAGTCTTTCATGCCAACTTCCAAAGAGTCTGAGCTCCAGGACCATAGATTAGTTTTAAAGCTTTCATAAACACCCGAGCAATGCCGGGCTATACTGCTAGTCCAAAATAATTTTGTCTTTATGAAAAAATTAGATTTATTAAAATTAATGGTTCTATATAATGCTGCTTATTTTTTAACATGATAGCTAATTTTAATAAAATAAACAGAATTAAAAATTAGGCTGCAAAATTGTGGAAGAGTTCGCTTTTACTTTTTAATATCTCAAAGTTGTATTTTGACTCCTTTTTTTAACTTTCATTTAGATAATAAATATTAAATTTATATTATAAATAATACTTTTATGGAAAAAAATAGTACGTTCAGAAAATGTAGTAATGTAAAGCAATCTAAGGGAGATGTTTTAGCATTTGGCATGTGAAATGTATGAAAAAATATGAGTACAAAAACGGAAAAATAACCCAGAAACTTTATCCTATACTGGATCAAATTCAAAATCTAATGAGTTTGTGCTAGTCATGAGGCCAATCATCATTGCAAGTTTCATTCAAATCCATCCAGTGGGTTATGAGATTTCTTGACCACAGAAAGACAGACAGACAGACATGACAAAATACAATAACTCTTAAAAAAATAAAGAAATAATGGCTAGGCTCAATAATCAAATATGGGAGAATATGAGACATAAATTTTTATGCATCAGAACAATGTTAGGAAAATGAAAGACAATGTAGAAAAAATTGTTATGTATTTCATCTACTAAAACAATGGTTCCCAGTGTGATGCATTTCATACGTGTGATGGAAGAGTATAACAGGTGAGACAGAATGATGAATGACAATCAAAGATTTAAATACAGTTTCAAGAAAATTAATTTGCCAAAAATGACTATGATTTCAAAATTTAAAATATTATAGATTATGTGCAATTGCTTGAGTTCCAATCTAAATAGTTATAAATAATTACTGACTGAATATCATTGTGATATTTTTGCATGATATTAAGTATTAAAAATATACAAACTAGTGTCAACAAATTGAAAGAGAGTTATCAATGATAATGTTCTAACTTCAAATAAGCGGTTATTTACCTTTAACTTTCTGATTTTGATTTTTAAATGTATGTTTTTATCACATAAAATATGGTTAGGCATAAGCAAATTTTCATTTGAGAACTGAGGACCAGAAAAAAAACCTTATTGGAGTAGATAGACTAAACTATCGCCCGGTTCACACTCCACCCACATCTATTGAACAGGTGAAGAGGCTCATCCCTTGTTTTCTGTTTAGGATGTGGTTTCTGGCTTTCTCTTTTCCAATCTTTTCACTCTTTTCTTTTTTTCTTTTTTTCCTTTTTTTTTTTCAATTGGCGTAGATAGACTAAACTATCGCCCGGTTCACACTCCACCCATGTCTATTGAACAGGAGTAGAGGCTCATCACTTGTTCCCAGTTTAGGATGTGGTTTCTGGCTTTCTCTTTTTCAATCTTTTCACTCTTTGCTTTTTTTCTTTTTTTTTTTCAATTGGAGTAGATAGACTAAACTATCGCCCGGTTCACACTCCACCCACGTCTATTGAACAGGAGTAGAGGCTCATCACTTGTTCCCAGTTTAGGATGTGGTTTCTGGCTTTCTCTTTTTCAATCTTTTCACTCTTTGCTTTTTTTCTTTTTTTTTTTTCAATTGGAGTAGATAGACTAAACTATCGCCCGGTTCACACTCCACCCACGTCTATTGAACAGGAGTAGAGGCTCATCACTTGTTCCCAGTTTAGGATGTGGTTTCCGACTTTCTCTTTTCCATTCTTTTTACCCTTACGTAGCCCCCTGCGCATCAGTGGCATTATCGCCTTGCTTGGGGTGATATGATTAAAAAAAAAAAAAAACTGCTCTAAAAAATTTCATTAGACTAGAAAAATCTTTTTTTTTGGATGGAATTATATACATGTGAAGGGGCAAGATATAAAAGTGTGAGCATTGGTTCCAAGATGTGAGAATGCTGATAAAACAACAGTGGCCTCTAGTAAAATTGTTAAATTACTAAAATATATTTTACAAAGAATTGTCCATATTATTTTAAGTATTAAGTTGTACTAGTACTAAATATTTCTTCTGTAGGACAATCTTTTCTTGTAACATAGATTTTTATATACAAATGACATATATATATATTTTATATACAAATGACATATATATATATATTTTATATACAAATGACATATATTTTATATACAAATGACATATATATATTTTATATACAAATGACATATATATATATTTTATATACAAATGACATATATATATATTTTATATACAAATGACATATATATATATATTTTATATACAAATGACATATATTTTATATACAAATGACATATATATATTTTATATACAAATGACATATATATATATTTTATATACAAATGACACATATATATATTTTATATACAAATGACATATATATATTTTATATACAAAGGACACTTTAATATCTTTTGAGATTTTAATTTCAAGCTCATGTAAGTTATCAAATGTTTAGAATGATATTTCATAGCAAATATTAACATTATGTACAATTATGGCCTCAACTAAATTTGGTATTCATTAGCAACATTTAATTAATACTTAGTTTTCATATCATTCTTACATTTTTCTGTTTAGTGAAAGTAAGAGAATGCAAAAATTGTCTGTATTGTTCATTATTGCATGTACTTTCAGACACTTCTTTAGACATTTTCAAGGGATTTAACTGGCCAAAAAGAGATAATTTTTATCCTTCCTCCCACCAAACAGAAAAATCTAAGAACATGGGAAAAATATAATAAAAATTAATTTTCCTTGTCTGAACTGTTTGCAAACAACACTGACAGGAGAAGGTTCATTCGACACAACCCTAAGGAATGATATTTGCCCCAGTACACTAAAAGTAGTGTTAAATTTGGAGGAGGAAGTGTGATGGTGTTTGGCATGATTTTAGCAGCTGGTATGGGACCTCTTGTTAAGCTTCTTCTTCTATGTGCCCTGTTCCTTCAGGACGTAGGCGATCATGGCTCTCCACGTCTCCCTATCCCTTGTGGCTCTTAGTATGTTTGCTCCTGTTGCTCCTGGCAACCCCGTTCCGTCATCCACCTGATCGGACCCTGCAAATATGTTATTCGCTGCCTTCCTCTGTCTCTCCTTCCTTCTATCTGTCCAGTCAGTATCAGGTTCTCCAGGCTCTCCTTTCTCATTGCATGTCCCAGGAACTTCAGTTGTCTCTTCCTGATGCTCAGCATCAATTTCCTTTTTGTTGGCATTCTTTCTAACACCTCGTCGTTGCTTGTATGCTCAGTCCATGATATCCGTAGCATTCTTCTGTAGAACCACATTTCGGCCGCTTCCAGTTTTGTCCTCATTTTCGATGATATTCTCCAGCATTCACAGCCGTATTGAAGAACGGACATTACACAGTAAAATTAACTGTATACAAAGAGATACTAAAAAACATGTAACTAATTTGAGAATTGCAATTAATCAACCAGCTATATTTATGCATGATAACATGCCATGTCACACTGCAAAGTCTGATAAGACATTTCTTTTGAAGAAGGATGTTACTGTCATGGAATGGTCTGCTCAAATCCCAGACATGAATCTTATTGAGCATGTTTGGAAGTTATTAAATGAAAGCGCTAAGGGAAGGAATTCAACAAATGTTGAAGAACTATGGACTAATTTGAAAAGAGAATGGGAGAAAATATCTGTCAATGAATGCAAGACATTAATTTACTCATGTAGCAAAAGATGTCAAGCTGTTATTTAAAGTAAAGGTTTTTCGCATCAAGTACTAATGAATTATTAACTATTTTCATTTGGATATGATGTATCCATTATAATAGTATGATTTTGTTAATCATTCTAATGTTTTTGATCATTTATTTTTTTTAATGTTATATCATTATTCTTATAACTTTATCAAAATAAGTTTATTGAGCTTTACATTTTGGAATTATATAATTTACCTTCATCTTCTTATTTTTTCTTGATAAAATATTTTATGAAGCTTTAAAATAAAAAAAGATATTTCAAATTTAAACTTTTTCTTAACTTCGTTCTGATCTTTATGCTTACTTCTGTATATATATATATATATAAATATATATGGATGTAAATAAGTGTATATATATATATATATATATATACGTGTGTGTGTATGTGTATACACGCAGATAGGCATCATTATATAATTATCAGGTGTTAATAGAACAGTGTTTAATAAGGTATAACAGAGAGAAAATGATATATAAGGGAGAGTAA
The DNA here is from genome assembly GCA_037127315.1 of Ascarosepion bandense. Classification (NCBI taxonomy): domain Eukaryota; kingdom Metazoa; phylum Mollusca; class Cephalopoda; order Sepiida; family Sepiidae; genus Ascarosepion; species Ascarosepion bandense. The sequence continues at coordinate 90,398 of JBBBDQ010001419.1, forward strand.
TATCAAGGGAGACTTGCACATAATTTATCAATCTGTCTAAATCTGCTTAGAGTTAGAGATGTATGAATGTATTTATATATCTCAGTTTTTTCTTATCTATAAATTTATTTATCTATTTCAGTCTTGTCATTATCTATCTCTGTTTTTTCATATTTATCAATCTACCTATCAACATAGTTCTTTTCGAATTATCTACCTCAGTTTTTACCTATTTCCTTTTTTTCTTATCTATCTATATATCTATCTATCTACAGTAGCGAGCATAAAAATCAGAATGATGTTAAGGAAAAGTCTAAATATGAAATAACTTTTTATTTTAAATCTTCAAAGAACATTTTATCAAGGAAAGAAAAGGATATAAAAGTAAATTATATAATTTCAAAATATAAAATTCAATAAACTTATTTTGATAAAGTTATAAGAATAATTATATAACATTCAAAAAAATAGATGATCAAAAACATCAGAACGATTAAATAAATCCATAAAATTTAATAATTATTTTGCATTATTGAAAATATTTTTAAGGTAAGAATATAAAATCGGGTATTTTACGAAATTACACTGGCTCTTTACTGGCTCTTGCATTGTAAACATGGCAAAAAAATCTTTAATATCATTGGAAGTTAGAAAACTGATACTCAAGTTATGTAAAGAAGATAAACCCTCAATTGGGAATATTTCAAAGAGTGTGGGGAAATCCAAAAGTGTTATTCATAGAATTTTAAGAAAACTTGAAGAAACTGGATCATGTGAAGCCAAGAAACCACCTGGCAGGCCGAGGAAAACTACTGCAAGTGAAGACAGATGGATTGATAAAGAATAAAAAAAGAGCTAATGCTAACCTTGGCATTAAAATATCAAGGCACACTATTTCACCCCCCACAAAGACTTAATGAAATAAATTTGAACAGTCGAGTAGCCTCTACGAAGCCTTCCATTTCTAAAAAGAATCAAACAAGCCATTGAAATTTGCCACTGAACACCTCATATGGACAAAAGAACAGTGATATCATGTTCATTTCAGTGATGAGTCAAAGTTTAACCAGGTTGGTTGTGACAGAGAAGATTTGTTTGACGCAGTCCTGAGGAATGATATTTTAATAAATGCAAGACATTAATTCGCTCATGTAGCAAAAATGTCAAGCTGTTATTGAAAGTAAAGGTTTTTTGCATCAATGTGCGTTGTGGTGCATTGGATATCGGCTTGGAACGAGAAATCAGGGAGCCGAGTTCGAATTCCAGCTGAATTCATTGCATTCACTTACGCACAAATACCCTTGGGAAAGGTATTAGTCCGTCTATTCTTTTCACTTATGGGTTAAATAACAGGACAGATTGGGTTCTATAGCCTTGGTCAGCAACCAGTCTACCGCAGAAAGCAATGGCAAACTACTGCGGGATAATCTTCTGCCCAGTCGGTCATATCTCTTTCGAGACATGATCGCCAAAGCATGTATCATGTATGGCACTTAACTGACTGACTAATGAATTATGAACTATGAACACTATTTTTATTTGGATATGATGTATCCATTATAATAGTCTGATTTTGTTAATTGTTCTGTTGTTTTTGATCATCTATCTTTTTCGAATGTTATATAATTATTCTTATAACTTTATAAAATTAAGTTTATTGAGCTTTATATTTTGTAATTATATGATTTACTTTATTTCCTTATTTTTCCTTGATAACATGTCCTATGAAGCTTTAAAATAAAAAAGTTATTTCACAGTTCAACTTTTTCTTAACATCATTCTGATCTTTATGCTCACAACTGTATATATGTATGTATAGTATAAGGTTTATAACGTAATAATCAAAATGAATAGTCATCTTCAGGACTGCATTGATTCTTTTTTTTTTGTTAACAAAACACACACACCTACACACACTCCCCAACTTCTAAAACAATCCTTTTTGCTACAAGAACCAAAAATTTTTATTGAGGAGATTTGTATAAATATTTTGATTCTTAACCATTTTTATGTAATAAGAAATACTTTCTTTGCTAAACATCTTGAAAAATCAACCTTCTAAAACAGCCATTGGTTTAGCAGACTTCATGTACATCTGTAGTGAGTCTTCAAAAAAAAAAATAAAAAGGCATTTGCTTTCCTTTAAGGCCTTTATCTTCCTCTCTCTCTCTTTCTCTCTCTCTCTATATATATATCCGAGTGAATAAAGAGGATTTTCATTCCTGTCCACACCACCTGAAGAGACATTGTAGTTTCAATGTCAAAACAAATGTACAATTTGTAGTGGATATATATAAAAAATTTTGTACATGTTCTAAAATATAATTTATAATAAATATATATATATTGAAAGGCATGGAACTCGAAATTAAGCTCTCCTTCCAGACTGTAAATGCAAAAGGGATACTTTTATATATATAAAAAATTTTGTATATGTTCTAAAATATAAGTTATAATAAATATATATATATATATATATATATATATATTGAAAGGCATGGAACTCGAAAACAAGCTCTCCTGCCAGACTGTAAATGCAAAAGGCATACTTACTCGAGTTTTCAGTTTAAAATATCCATATGTTAAAGAATCAACTCTCTCTGCATTTCCATCATTAAAAACCAGGTTGTATTTATTCAACATGGCATAGGCTTCTTCAATTGGGGAAATTGTCATGTCAATGCGTACTTCAGCCTCTCTGATCTCATTTAAGGCAGCCATATGAGCACGGACATCATCAAGATCCTTCAAGGGTCGGTACAAACGCTTCATCATGTTATCAAAAAAATCAAGTATCTCATTCATTTCTTGTGCAGATTTCTGATTAAGGGCTTTGGCAAAAGCCTGCTGCCATGTTTTTATTTCTGTTATGAGTGAAAGTTTCAGAGAGTCGGTCATGACCATCACCGACCCAACTCTGTAGCTTGGTTCTAGTTCTTCAATCTCCTGTTCTAATCTCTGCAAGTAGAAACAATAAACATTTAACTCTTTATACCAAGTTAGCCATGCTCATAATGAAGGTCATGCATGGCACCAAACTTGTTTATAAATGTCCAAACTGTAACCTACATTTTTCTTTTTATAATCATTTCGCTCTAAGCAAGGCAGGACTGCCACTGGTGTGCATGTGTTAAGAGAGAAAGAAAAAACAGGTTACAGGAAAAACTGAAGAAAGGATAGAATTTATGGAAAGGGATTGGATTTAGGGAAATAGAAGATGGCAACTGACATTGCATTTACACTTTTGGAGATTGTAGTGATCAGGGAAGAAAATATCTGGAAAAAAGTTCCAAACAATCATTTTCTCAGATTTATGGTTAAAAATGCCTTAAGTAAATCGATCTTTAGCATCTTAAAATATGACAATTCTTCATTAGACCTTAAAAACTAGTGGTATAGAACATTTTGATATGGTCATGCATAACACCAAACTTGTTCAAAAATGTCACCCATGCACAACCATTTTCCCAGATCTATAATTAAAAATGCCTTCAAGTCAGTCAGTTATGTGCCATACCAGATACACGCTTAGGCAATCATGTCTCGAAAGAGACATGACTGACTGGGCAGAAGACTATCCCGCAGTAGGTTGCCATTACTTTCTGCAGTAGACTAGTTGCCAGTCAAGGCTACAGAACCCAATCTGTCCTGTTATTTAATCCATAACTGGAGGGAAGAGATGGATTAATACCTTTCCCAATGGTATTTGCATATAAGTGAATGCAAGAAATTCAACTGGAAATCAAACTAAGCTCACAGATTTCTCATTCCGAGCCAACATTCACTGCCCCACAACGCACATCCAATTCAAATAAGGGTCTTAAAAGAAGAGAGTCTTTCATTAGAATTTCAAGATTAGTGTTACTTATTATAAGATGTATTCAGTCTTGTTTTAGATTTCTTTTATTATTATTTTAGCAAGATTAACAGTTCTCATATTTAAAATTATTATGAAGATTTGTCATGACAGATATTATTATTTTTTAAGAAAAGAATAATTACTATAAACATTATTTTAATAGATATAAATGATTGTGTAGAAAACTCAGTATTTCTTGCTTTTAAAAAAAAGGTGAAATTAATACTTACAAGCCTAGTTCATTAAAAGATTTTTTAAAGTAAATTTACTTCCCATAAGAATTGCATCTGCATTCTAATTCCCTGGGAAACCACCTTTCAATCAGGTGTGCCTTTACTATTCACCCATGAAAGAATTCTGTAGAGCAAAGCAAGGCTCAGTTATTCTTTCTAACAAATGCTTATCCTTTTGGGGGATTTTGCTGTCTATGTGAGCTAATTTATATTAATTGGTGACTATAGAAGAAAGGAATTTCCTCCATTATGGGCATTATTAAATCTATTATATAATAACACCTTATTTCACAGACAGAGTAACTAAAAAAAAATGGAGTGACAACCATGCTTTTTTACTTAGATTTTTACTTCCATATCATACACAAAATTATATATACATATATGCATATATAATATGCAGAGAAACTACAACATTTGTTTACAAAAGAAGCACTGCGAAAAAAAAATAAAATGATAGGGTCTTACTTGTAATAACTCACTATGGGAATTGAGTCTGCCAGAGATTCTTTTGTATTTCTGTAAAAGTCATATTTAAGATCCCAAATTCAAGCAGGTTGAATTTATCGACTATGTTACTAAGACAGTCCTCTCAGACTTGGGAATGGCATGTCATGGGTTTTTCCTAAATTGAGGACTGAGCCAGAGATAGTTTCTATATCGGGTGAAGATATGTTTTTTTTTTTTTTTTTAATCATATCACCCCAAGCAAGGCGATAATGCCACTGATGCACAGGGGGCTACGTAAGGGTAAAAAGAATGGAAAAGAGAAAGCCGGAAACCACATCATAAACAGGGAACAAGGGATGCGCCTCTTCACCTGTTCAGTAGACGTTGGTGGAGTGTGAACCGGGCAATAGTTTAGTCTATCTACTCCAATTGGAAAAAAAAAAAAAATAAAAGAGTGAAAAGATTGGAAAAGAGAAAACTGGAAACCGCATCCTAAACAGGAAACAAGGGATGAGCCTCTTCACCTGTTCAATAGATGTGGGTGGAGTGTGAACCGGGCGATAGTTTAGTCTATCTAATCCAATAGTCTATCTACTCCAAAAAAATGATGCCACAGCTTATGAGCGAGCTGCCCTAGCTAGAAAGAATCACTCATGTCTTAACTCCAGGCAGTTGATTTACTGACTAGAGATTTTTGTCAATCTATGAAGTGATGCCACTAAGCAACCATCACATGACTCATGCCAAATCATTTCAACAAAAGTGAGATAATTACCTTTTGCATTCCTACAATATTTTGAACTCAGTTTTCTGATTTCTTGTTCTGATTTATTTGCTTTGAATGAGAAATCAAGGAGCTGAGTTCAAATTTCACTTGAATTCCTGGCATTCACTTATGCGTAAATACCCTTGGGAAAGGTATTAATCCGTCTTTTCCCTTCAGCTATGGGTTTGTAGCTATAGAGAGATAGTTAATGTTTCTTTGATTCAGCCTTGTGTCAGACATAACGGAACTCCCTACAGCTTACAGGATTTATGCAGAATTATCATCATAAGGTTTTCATCAGAAGGTTGGCTGTCGGCAGGATGGAATGTGCAGAATAGTGTAAGAATAAAAATATACATTTTTCATTTTAAAATAGTAATTTATTAAAAGGAAAGAATAACACAAGTTGTAGAAGTTAATGTTCAAATAGAAACATTATTAAGAAATTAAGGGTAGAGTTCATGTTCAAGGATAAAGTTATGGGTATCAAGACTTGAAGAAAATGTTCGTAGTAGTAATTGTTGAAAGAGATTCCGAGATTCCGAGAAAGAGAACAAGGTGTGACCTGACCTTATCTCTGGTCGATTTGAAGTTGAAGTTACATTTTAGTTGTTTCATCTCATGTCTCCTATCTCCTGACTGACTGACTGACTAACTGATAGGAGCCCTTTTATTGTCATTAGATTTTTGCACTGACTCATGAAATCCTCAAGTCTTGCAAGTAGCTCCTACTGGTCAAAAATCAATTTAACACCTACTTGTGAATTCTGGGTTTGACTTTTTCTTTAAGCACATAGTCAATCCTTTTTCTCTTTGGGAAAACCACCATTTCACACGTCATTGTGAATTTTTGTAAAAGGGAAGAAGAAGGTTGATTTTAATTAATTTCTTATCCATTACAGGTTTAATAGCAGGATAGTAATGACAACCTACTGTAAGAAAATTTCTGCCCAGTCAGTTATGTCTCTTTCAAGACATGATCACCCAAGCATATATCACATATGGCATTTAACTGACAATATTGTTATACCCAAAATGCAAACAATCTATATATGTATATTTGCTAATCAAAGCAAAAATACTTGGAACTTGTAAGACTTTTGTCGGTGATAATGTGCCAGAAATTCATAATGTTTGTGCAAAAAAAAAAAGTGAAAAACAAAGTACCTTTCGATAGCAAAGATTTTTGCGCATTTCAAATTGAATTATCAGCAGTTTTAAATTTCATTTGTCAAATTCTTGATATGAAAATTGGAACTGTTACAAAGTTAAAGAGAAAAATAAACCTTGACTGATGTTTGTTTCTGTAGTAGTAAACTAAATTAATTATAACCAAATTTAAATCCAAAATATTTTATATGGAAATTGTCAGTGGAAGAAAGTTTGTAGATTGCACGGAAATGCATAAGATTTAAAAAGTAATATTAACAATAATTACTCACTTGAAGATATTTGATTTTGTCTTCATAATCAGTTAGGATTGGATTTTGAGCCATGAATTCCTTGACTTTAACATTTGGATCCTGAAAAAAGAAATCAGTCTAATTTAAGACACCATTAATTCTGTAGGGCTTTTTGCTTTTTTTTTTTCTTTTTACAGTAAGGTTCACTCTGTACAGAGCTTGTTTGGTTTGGTTTGGTTTGATTTATGGCATATCAACCTCAATGGGTCATTTAATGCCAACGAGATTTTACAATAGATTTGTATGAATAAAATATACTTTCTTTGTAAAGTGGGCTTCATTGAGAGTCAGATGTATTGCTGGTAATATTTTTTTTCCTTCACAAATTTTTGTTGGTAACATTTTTCCTTCAA